>JAUESF010000057.1:6349889-6388573 GCA_032274765.1 Malacoctenus tetranemus
TTTATTTCCTTGACCATGAGACACGTTGGGTTCAGTCATATGGACATTTTGTGGAGCAGCGGTTTACAGATGCCACCTTCTGAAAAACAGGTTCAAGAGTGAACAGATTTCTGTGTGCACAGCTGTAATAACGAGTCTGTCACCCAAATCTTTCCTAAATAACAGGCTGGAGCTTGTTTACATCAGCTACATTGTTTGTACATGTTCCCTGGCTGCTTCTTTGTTGAGGTGGCAGCTTTCGAGCGCCCCATGCAGACCTGGTACATATATTATAGTTTCATTGGCTGTATGGACAAACACATTTGTGGACACAATGCTGTGTTTATGAGAAATAAACTTTCAGAAAGGAAACATTTTTCTCTGCGTGTGGATGAGGCTTCGTGCTGCTGATGTGACGAGTCAGGTGTTAGAAAACCCAACGATCCCATTATCCAATCTTGTCTACATCTCGATTAACAAGCGACTGTGCGCTCTGCTGTTTATCCAGTTGATTTGTTGTCTCTGACAGGTGTCAAAAGTTTGACGGATTGTGATTGATTCCTTCCTACTTTATCTATTTTTACACGAGTGCTGATTGAAAAATCAGTCCCTGCTTTGGAAAAATACTGTTTTTTAATCTAATTCTGAATCTGAGCCAAAGCAAAATGAGTGAAAATGACAGACGGCTCCAAATATTCACGCAATTTTAAATGAAGACGTTCAAAACATGAACAGGACAAATATGAGGTTTGTCTGATCTCTGGAAGGGCATTACAGGATAAAACATCTGAGGTCGCGGATGGATTTGTTCACCTCACAGGGGAGCAAACATTTCGTGAGGCCCTCAAAGGTATCAGAGAAATCATAAACCTAATCCAAAAATGCACAGGTAGCCTGAAATCAGGTTGGTATGTTCTCGCTTGCAGGAGCTGGAGAGTAGTCAGCAGGCACATTTTGGATTAGCTGGCGTCTGGATAAATTGGATTTGGTCAGGCATGAATATAATGAGTTACAAAAATCTCAGCGGGGTGTGGTGAATGTGTGAAAGGAGATTTACAGGTTCTACTGGGAAAGAAAAGTGCAGATCTTGGACTTAGTTTGAACTCACGGCCATATTTAAAATATGGGTGCTGAATATAAGATAGCCTGATGATAGCAGACTCTGAAATGTAAGAAGTAAAAGATTAATTATGCCGCAACTGCGTGAAGACAGTGCAGTGACATGTGTGTGTCTCTGTGTAGCACAGTGAGCAGATGAACGAGCGATGAGTGTGGATCGCTCCCATCCTCTCGCCTCTGCTTTCTGCGCTCACACAAACACAGAAACATGCACAAAAACAGAATAAATGCTTTGACACCAGAGAAACGGGATTTCTATGTTAATGCATGAAAGCGGAGAAAACACTGCAAGACATGTGTAAAGCAGCATAAAAAAGCACATGTCTGTCACTGCTGCAGTGTGACCTCTGCTAAATATTGTAATTACCGCTGATTTTACAGGCCACATTAAATGCAGCTTGTGCAAAAAGGACTCATCTTGGAGCCATCTCTTTGGAGAATATATTACTAAGAGCGCCCACGCGCATAAGTGTCCTGCAGAATCCTTTTATCTCCACAAAGTCGACCGTCTTCAGAGACTCAGATATACTAGTGGGATGTCAGCAGATTTAGTGGCACGGTGTCATTGGCTGAGCTCGATCCATGAGGCTGAGAACGCAGCCAATCCGGGGGAGGCGATGTGGACCATCAACAAGTAAGGGTTAAAGATAGGGAAACACAGATCTCCACAAATCCACTCGTGTGCAAATGCGTGTAATTTATGCATCCGCAGTCATACGAGTCATACGCCGATTCCTCTCAGTGATCATATTTTGTAAATGTCGCCCGTGTTTTTGCAACCTTTCAGGTTTTGCTGACTCTCTATTATCGGCGGCTGCACTCGACATATGCTTGTCCACAGCTTGTCTGGCAATCCACTACTGTCGCACAAATACCCCAACCCAGAATACAACCACTCCACTGTTCTCCTTCTGTTTCAATTTTCCTCCTACCCTTTCAATTTCACCTTCATTTCCTGTCTCTATACAGCCTCTATTTATTTTTTTTATCATCTCACAAAACCATTATCTACCACCATGCTCTCACTCCATCTGTTTCTCGGGGGTATCCCTAGCTTTATTTATTCTTTCTTTCTTTCTTACTTCATTTACACTCCACTCCTTCTTCCTTGCTCTGACTTGGAGTGTTGATTTCAGCTTCTGTTTTCCCTCTAATCATATTTTCATAACACTTCAGATCACCAGTGCAGAAAGTCCTGCCAAGACCCAAAATATGCAAGGGTCCTTCATAATACAGCTGTATTCATAGCAAAACTAACTACTTTGACACACACACAGACACACAGACACACGGCATACACATAAATAGATCCTCTTTCTTTTTACATCGCGTGGCCTTTCATCAGAAGCCTCATTTTTTGATACCCGACTCAATTGCTTCTCATTTTAGTCCTCCTCGAGTGTGTGTGTGCGTGTGTGTGTGTGTGTGTGTGTGCACGTGTGTATGTGTGTGTGTTCCAGACGGAGGTATAATGACCCTAATGAGCAATAGAAGATCTCTGCTGCTTCCCAGTTTTTCCTCCTTTTCATTTTCTCCCTTTTTTCTCGCCCTCTGAATTTTCTATCAATTATCATCCATTCTGCCCGGCCTCCACTCCTGCACCGAACACTCTCTAATTTTCCTCTGTTCATATTCTCCTCGGCGCAGCTCTCATTTCCACTCTCTCTTATTTTCTCTCCACTCCTGTCGTTCTCTCTCCCGTCTCCGTTCCTCCCCTCTCGTCGCCGTCCTCTTCACCTGCCATTTTCGTTTTCCCCAATCCTCCTTTCCCCTCTCAAATCTCCTTTTTCCTCCAGTCCCACATTCTCTCATTACCTCCTAATCTCCCTCCTCTTTGCATATCCTCCGCGCCACTTTCTCCTCCCTCTATCATTATTAGGACAAATGTTGAAAACACTGTTGTAAGTACCCAGCTGGTAAAAAAGCTTAGCCAAATATGTTTTGTCTCTGAAAGCATAACACATGCACTGAGCGACGACAACACACACACACTCGCGCACACACACACAAGAGGAGCTATTTGAGTGCAGATGTCTGATGCCCGTCCTTTCCATCCAATCCCAAAGAAAAACACACACACACACTTGGTCACTCTTATCTCTCATGTAGTATTAAACATCAGCGCAGCCATTAGAGTCAGTGGCAACCAGATGTCTGTGATAGCACTACAAGCTGTTTGGGGCTTCTGGGGTGGGCTGGATGGACAGACACCGCACGTGCACATATATATTTGATGCACAAGCTGTGCAGATCTGGATGTACCTCCAACTGTGACGCACACAGGCGTGTTCAAGAGAAGAAAGACAGATACCACCATGAACAGACAACATGTCTGGATACGGGTGAGTGGGTACAAACAAATCCTCCTCACAGGACAATACTGTACGCACACTGTTCCACATGTCTGAGTCTATATGGCTCACAGGCAAACTAGTGACGTCTCGGGAGTCTCAGCAGTCAGAGGAGAGTCAGAACGGGACAAAATCAGACATGACAAGAGCCGATCCAGGAACCGTCTCATCAAAGTTGCATCGGCTGGAGAGACACTGTCACAGGAAGTGCTGTGAGTGTCCTCATTATGCAGACGATATGTTAAATAATAGTACAATGAGTAAGAGTCCCTCCATTAAGTTTTGCAGTTCTTACATTATCAATGCAAAGATCCAATATCTGCCTTCTGCATGCATGACACGAACTCTGTATTTCAAACCAAGTTATTTGGCCTTGAACATGAATAGATCCTGACACTTGCTTTGCTGAGGAGTCTTTTCCGTTTGTAGAAACTCTGCCGGTCACTTGAGTGTTTGGACGGCAATGTAGGACACCGCCGACAACTTCAGTCCTGACTGAAATAGTGGAGACTCTGCGGAACAGATCTCTGTTAAATGTGATTCCGAAATAAATGGGTCTTACTCAGACTCGCTGGTGTCAAGAGCAATTATTCTGTGGACAATGAAAACCTTCACAATCCGCCGGGAACAATGAGGTGTAATTGTAATTTATGGGTTTTTTGTGTGATTGTCTTATCGCCCCCCCCTTAACATCCTCATTAAGTGGCTCCATTAAATAAAACAAAGTTTTCTACGTGGTCTTCTGATTTCTTCAAACTTCTGCTCACGTGTCACAAGTGAGTCACCTGTATTTCTTGTCAGGATATTTGGCTTTTTCGTCGCTGGTGCAATATTAAAGGAAAGCAAAGCACTTCTTTTTTTTTTCCAACACAACATTTTTTCCCCCTGCACATGGCACTTCTCCCCTGCGGCAGAAGCCTTCACCCCTCCTGGCTCGCCCGAAAGTTCAAACCATCTTTCAACTTTCATCCGTGCTGCCAAGTCACTCCCTATCTCCCACAGTGTGTCGACGCCAAACACTTCTGCAGGCTATGCCGGCTCCCCCCCCCCCCTCAATCTGAGAGTGCTTCCTCCTTAATTCCCCCGGCTTCTGCTCGCTTCTTTGAACTACCTGTTGCTTCCAAGTCTTGTATATTGCAATTATAATGCTGAGGGTCAGCGCATCAGCTCGACGCTTCATCTATTTTAAAGAACGGTGCATGTTTTCCCTGATAATTACACGTCATTAATGACATATTTATTCAATGTGTTCAATAAATTACATAAAGACGGTGTGACATGAGACAACTCCTGAAAAGATCTTGCTTCATATTCTTCTAATTGCAATCTAAGAATAACCTTTAATTTCAGGCATCAAGGTCAATACAATAGTTGAATTATTGAGTCTCTGCCTGGTTGTTAATCAGATTACCTCAACTAGCACAGTCTGATCCACCCGTAGTAAATCAAAAATATTCAATATCAACTTCACTTCCTTATAAAACAGCCTGAAGAAATTACTTTGTCAAATAGTTTTTGGAGTAAAAATGCTTATTACATGATCAGTTCTGACTGTGAGTTTATTTTATTTAACAGAACACCAACAGCTGTAGTTACAGGCAGCTTGTCAGTCTCTTTGTAAGTGCGCCTGATTGCAAATCAACCTCAGACTTAACCACTTTGAAATTATATGCTGCCAACCAGCAGCTTCCAGCAGCAAGCTGATTTTTATGGCTTCTTTCAGGAAGTGAAGGCTGAGGAATAATACACTCCAAATTTGTGCAGCAGGAAGACCCAGAGGTCGCGATACTTTGGAAGATATAGGAGACAATATTCTCTATCAGCACCGCAATCAACGCTATCAAAAATGGAGTCGGCTTGGAGATTGGAGGCTGCTTCAGGGAACGGACTGAATTCTGAGCTGGTGAGCACGCCGCACATTAATCATTTAATCACAAAGCATTTTGGGACATGCAGTAATTCTACCTCAGTTCTGTCTGCTCCATCTCTGCGTCTCTGTCTCTCTGTGTCTCTCGCTATCTCACACAATAAATACAGCCAGATTAGCAGTGACGTCGCTCGGGTGACATGTGGTCAGTGCACATACACCTGCCAGGACTGGCCTGTGGGACTGCGCTCGTGTTGTCGTTAACCCGAGCAAGCAGAAGTAATACCAGTGTGAATCAATTACACAGGGATGGAGACAGGACACACAGTGGAAGCAGGGAGACACACAGAATGACAATGCACCGCCTGCATTCACGTGTCTGCACCAGCAAACTCAGCCAGGTAAAGTCCATGTCCAGACAACCCAACAGTGCAGTGAAGATAGAGTGTACCAGGCTGCTGCTTCTCCTCCGTCTCTCTGTGCTGTACACAATCTATCAAAAACAGCTGCAGATTCCTGGTAAGTAGGTCACTCCACAATTATCGATCCGTTCCTCGTAACATATCTCCGCTTCCTTCATCTTCATTTAAACTCTCACACTTTGCTGTCTCTTCCTGCCTGAATTATTAATCAAACCCGTTTCTTGAGAATGTGTTGTTTTCTTTACTCTCCCTGTAACTGTAACATCACTGACTTCTTTTATTAGCTTATTTTTTCACATTGAAATCGTTTTGCACCATCTCAGCTCCACCCGACTTCGCTCGGCTTTGGGATTTAGATGCAAATAGGCTCGTGAGAGAAATCCAATCAAACGACAACATAAGCTGCGCTTGCATTAAATGCTACAGCTAATAATAAAGAATGAGGATGATAATTTATAGTGACAGAAACCAGAAAGGGAGACGCTATATTGTTGTCTGAAACAAACACGAGGGAAGAATGGGGATTACATCCGTTTTGAGGATGGGGGAATATGAACGAGGTGAACGTGTGCCAGCTGGTTTGACAATGTTCCAAAATGAGTCGACACACATTAAAAATCATCCATTCATCCATCAAAAAGCAATCTATCACATTGAGAAGGCAATAAACACTCACAAAATAATGGAGTCTGTCGCCTATTTCGGTGCCTGAGTAAAGCGTTTTGCATTTTTTATTGTGATCAGCGACACCCTGAACACGTACCGGCTGCACAAAGGTTTAATGAGCAGAAATAAACAGCTTATTAATGTAAACAGACGGTGTTTCTTTGTTGCAAATTTGCAAAGGTAGCTGACCAAGAATACAGGCCGTCCCACGTTTGATGGCTCTCGTTCTCACATTCGATGTGAGGCGTTTTTCATCCCGGTCGGAGTCCGATCCCGTATCCATCACCTCTCCCCGTCCCTCCTCGCCTCCTCTCTTCTCCCACCAAACACATACAGAGTTCAACTGTTTGATTGTCAAGCTAAGCTGAACTGACAAAGACTCTCAGGTCTCAAAGGCATTAAAAATACATGACAGACAGACGCAGAAACAGAGCAAAGTTGAGGGAGGAAAAGAGAGGTGCGAGGGGAATTGACAAAGAAGGCCGAGGCGGAGTGCAGTGTAGCTAAGTCGAACACAAACAGTGGGAGCTAAAGTAGTTCTATTGAAGAGAGGTGGAGCGCGAGCATGGGTGTAAAAGGAGGGTGTAGCGTGAGCTGAGGAAAAAGATAACTTGAGAGGTGAATCCTAATTTGGAATAAGATAAAAACAAGCAATAAAAGCCTCAAAGTGAGAAATGCGATAAGAAACGTAAAGGTCAAAGTAAAAAGCAGGTTAAAAAGCTAAATAGAAAATCGAGGAAGACACATGACGGGAGCTGGGTTGGAGCGGCCGTGCACAAATTTATCTGATTTGGGAGGAAAAATGTTTTTACAAGTGGTTTAACTTCTTGTCATTCTGTTCAATAAGCCGGCGCACCCAGAGGACGGGAGCAACAGGGAAATATGAGAGCACGAGTAAAGTTCAGAGGCAGAGAGCTGCTCCTATCCTGCCTCAACGAGGAATTATCTGGGGTTTCCAGCCAAAATATCATCCTGTGGATGTATTTTTTTCAAAACACTATCTTTTAAAGGTGCACGTACATAGTATGTGCTGCTGCCTGCAAAAGGGAATGCGGGTGTAAGGCAGATTGGCAGATGGTGACAGCTGACAAGCAGAGCTACACACCGGTTTACATGTGTTGTGCAGAGACCCAAACACCAGTGAAAGTCATTGCAAGCGTGTTTCCATCTCGGGATGTTTTCAGGGCCGTGCATCAATAAAAGAGAAGCACTCGTTTATGAAAAACTTACACAAACTACAGAGTTGTTTGCAAGCTCGGTTGATGGTAAGAAATGCAGAAAAACTCTCTTGTGATGATCAGCAGCAAAGCAAACACCTTGTTTCTGTTGCAGCACAAGTCGGCCCTGAAATGCTGAATTAGGAAGAGTGAAATAGAAGTGGAAGCCACAATTCGACTCAAATCTCTTTACATTTGCAATGTCATTCAGGTCATTGAACGGACACATATTTCAAATGTAACAGTTGAGCCTTTCTCTCCCGTTCTGTTGAGTCTTCCTCCTTCCATCTCTTATTCACCCTCCTCTACTTTATCTGCAGCGTGTGCCCGTCTTCTCAGGTGCTGCTTTATCCCTCTAAATCCTCTTTCATCTATCTCCTTTTCCTTACTATGTCTGTCCTTTGTGCATCTTCATCGCGCCAGCCTCCCTCTCAGCCTCTTTAACCTCTCCATGTGCACTTTACTCATTCTGTAGAATTTTCTGACAAAGTATCACCATATTTTATCCTCCTATGGGCCACATACATTATAAATAGTTGAAGTCCAGCTGTTCTGTTTGAATAATTTCAATGCTGTGATCATGTGATCGCACTTGTACTCATTGAAGTGCTTTAGGGGGAGAAAAAACAGCCGCAGCAGCAGAACGCCAAAATATCGGTGGGAATCTTAATCACAGCACATGTGCACTGACAGAAATAGGCCCGTCTTCATTTGGATGTGCACATTTTCTCAGAAAATAATTTCCGAACAGTCTAATTTCAATTGGAAGCTCTTCGAGTCGCTTCACCTTCTGACTAACACGCACACACGCACACACTCACGCACACTCCCTCTGAAAGCATCAGTGAATTAATGGGCTACATTTTTATCAGTGAAACTAATGAATTAGCCGCTGATGGATAATAGGAAACTGGATATGGATGACGTGGCAGATAAGTGTGTGTTTGTGTGTGTAAGGGCCAATCTATGTAAAAGTCTGTGTAAGCATGTCCTTCCTCTGTGTCAGTGGGTGGATGTCTTCTTTTCTAACAAGGACAAACAGCTCTCTGATCATTGCGTTCAGGCCTTGATCTTCCACTGCCGTAATGTATCATGCATCACACACACCTCTTATCTTCACCAGCGCTGCATCACGTCTTCCTTTGCCCGTATTTCCACGTTTTCCCTTTTCTCTCCTTCCTACTTCAAACCAGGAACCAGAGCTACTCAATTCTCAATGTGAGCCACCAACCATTTTAATGTTACAACCTTGTGGTTGATTATATATTTGCAAAATCATCCTCGAGTGACAAAAATCCTTGTAGATGCCATCCCACTGAATACATTTGGCAAGGTTCAGAAGGAAGCTGAGGCTGCGGAAGGGGAGCGTTTGATGCAACATACACGTGGATACACTGACATTAACACGTCAAAGCGGCCAGCAGTAAAACCATTCAAAACAAACAAAAGCGTGGCGTCTGGCAGCCGTCAGGTGCACTCAGACAGGCACAGACGTCTCTGTCTGCAGAGCAATCCCACATCAAAGAGCAACCACAGTGCCGCATGAAAAACAAGCTTCACCGTGGACAGACAGCTGGAGGTCGGAGCGGTGCCCAGCCTGCAGGTCAAACTGATCAGGTGTGACAACAGCTCCTGATTTGTCAGGCTAAAAAAGCCTGAAAGTAAATGATTGAAAAAAACATTTCCTGCAGAGTTGTTAACACAGTGATACAGGCGGCGACACAATAGATGCAGGTTGATGAAGTGAACTCAAGGTTTACGTCTGATAATGAACAACAGCACTGCAGTAAGTACAATCATGCTTAGACAGGGGGAAAAGGTGTCTAAATGTAGAATGTGTCGCACTTTCATTTTTAGTCAGCTTTCTATTCTCCCTCCACTCGGTCCTTAGTGTTCTTTAGTTTCTGTGCTGTAACCACTGACTGCTATGTGCCACATGCTGTGTTCTGACACCATTACCTCCTCTTAACCTCCTTCTACACTTTCTTTTCACATCCCCCCTGTGTGCCATCTATTCTTGTGTGCATCAGTCCTTCCACTCCTTCATGTCGACACTTGAGATTGTTATTGGCTGGAGTATCAACATTACTCGTAAATTTAAAAAAGTCGTTTTATCACTGCTGTTCTCTGTCCTCCGTCGTGCCTGTTTGCTGTCCATTATCCATCTCTTCTCCTCAACGTCCTCTGCAGTGACACGATCGATTGTCGTCATGAGCGTTTGAAATTCTGAATCTGTTATTACCCGGCGATCTGTGATGCTACTTTCATTTTAAGAGCATGCTTCATACCAGCTGACTGGCCAAACAGACTAAACCGAGTGTCTCCTGCCCCGGAGCGAAGACTCATTAAAACATTACACTCATGTTACACAGGGACTCTAACTAAACACGGGGAGCTGCTGTCAGCCTGGGAGCCGGCGTCTTTGAAACGTGCAGCAGACTCGCAGTAAACCAGGACACAGCTCCGACATGGGTCTCACTGAGGGGACACAACACGTCTGGAGACCTGACTCTGAACTCATCAGAAATATCCCAGCACACTTTCATTAATGAGACTCCAACAGAGTCTCTGTCGTCTCTGGCCTCTCATTGCTCATCTGGCTGCTGGACATTTCAACTACAGCGTCACGGACCGCAGCACAGACTCACGACAGGAACGTCACATTCCGATCCTGAAAACAGTCGCTTCCCATCACTATGGGAAAAACTGTTGTTTTCCTCCTAATTACTTGATTAGAGGTAATGCAAGCAAGTTTTTAAAGTTTAATCATATCATGCTGGGGGCAATTTCTCAAATTAAAACAAGAATTTACCTCTCAGAGAGTCATTTCCAGCTGTTTGAAAACAATCATTTGAATCACATCTCATATAAACTTACACCCAACAGGTGCGGTGTCTTAAATTGTTAAAACAAGGATTCCGATGCCTGATTTAGACACAAGTGTTTAAGACTGAAGTTCAAATACAATTAAGCTTGTGTGGAAGAAGAAAGTAGAAGAAAAAAGTTGATTTTTCTGTCCTCCACAACATCTCCAACTGTGCACCAGCTATGGATTGTAGCCCAAAACACAACAAGTAACAAATATTGAGGCCACATCAATAAAAACAAAGGCAGATCAACAGGAGCTGCACATACGTCCTCACTGAGCTGCGCTCTGAATGATACCGAGTGTTGCAAAACTTGTGATGGAGTTAAGTGCGTCTGTAGTGTTTACAAAGGTGCACGCCTTCAGATAAATAATACATGAGCTATGTCTGGTGTCTCCTTAAAATATAATGGTATTAAGTTAGGTTTCAAACTGAGTCAATTCCTTAATACCCTGAAGCTCAAGATCTTTAAAATATATTAGTGTTCCTCTTATACAAGGACCCAAACTGAGTAAATGTATTCCGACACCTCGGGGCACAGACTGATTAAAACATATTAGTACTAATATGTGGGGCACCCGCATAAACAGGCCCTGGATCCCTGTGAAATGTCTGCCCACAGTTACTTTCTCCCAACCTGCCTCTCTCTGCACCAAAAAGGGGAAAATGGTTGCTTGTTGACATGTGTATTAGCCTGACATTGTGACAAACAGTCACTTTGGCTCCCGTCCCTCCCAAAAGCTCCAAATCATCCTCATTACCATCCTCTCCCTCTCCTCCTTCCTCGTCTCTCAGCCAGCGGCTGAAGATAGTGTCACGGTGCTGCCACGTGTCTCTCCCGACATTGTTAGTTCTCCACTCTCCCATCACACCGTCCATCTCAAGCTCTTCACAGCGTCCTACAACCCGTCCAGCACTTCCTCCCTCCTCCGTTTCCGTCACCTCCTCCCACCCATCTCGGTCTCGTCTCTGCCATGTCACTGTGGCCAGTCAATGAAGACAGAGTGGGACATCAATAGAGTCATTTTCATGGCATCTATTAAGAGTTATTGCTGTTTTCAGGTTTGCTCGTGATGATCATAATCTTAGCAAAAGCTTGTAATCAGACTCTTCAGAAGCGGCGCTCAAGGACTTCAGGTTCGCCAGAAAGCACCAATCTGTGGCCTAATTCTCAGGTCTCCCATCGCTCATTATTACTGTCGGGTACCACTCTGCCCCCCTCTCCAGGATCACTTCTGGAGAGGCTCCCCTTTGGTTTCCACAGCCTCATTTTCCTCCATCTTCCCCCAACCAATTTGGCCTCTCTCTCTCCTCCTCTTTATCGTTTGATATCCAACCAGCAGCCCTCTGCTGATAACTGAAGTGATGGAAGTTGTTCTGTCCTTGTTAGTGCCTTTCCCCTCCCTCCTCTGCTAATACTCTAATGACCTGATCCATTTCGTTGCTGGAAAGCATTTTTATGACATGCGAATTTCCTGTGTGTCTGCACTGGCGGCCACTGCTTGGTTCCTTGTTTCTTTGTATCGGCCTCTTGTGCTTTTATTTGCTGTACCCGATGGTGTCTTTGTGACATTCAGACAAACTTATTCACCCCCTCTCTCTCTGTTTACCCTTAAAATATCTCTTTAGCCTTCTGTGGCTCTTATGAGATTGTTTCCTCCTTGTGGAGAGTTGTTTTGTTCTCCTTTGCTTGTTTTTAGAGGCCTATTTGAATTAAATCTCCCTTTTTTATTCATTTCATTCCCATTGCAAACTTAGTTTTAAATCTATTTACTGCAACTCAACAGTCGCCCCCTCGTCTCGCTTTCTTCCTTTAAACCTCACCGAGGTTTCTTTCCGCTTGATGTAGCTCTTTCTGCACCTCTTGGAGATTTGCCCCGTTAATGAAAAAGTCTTGCTGACAAGGTGACACTTTATCTTCCCTGGTAATTAAAGAAAATATGCAGTAATAAGAAGTAAGTCTCTTGGACAGCTTTAGTCGTCTTTAACTATGCTGCCCTTAGCCTGAAGGCAGTAAACATGTTTAGCAGTAACATGTCGCTTCATTAGCAGGACACTTCACATGAAATCTAAAGCTTTATTAAAAAATAAAGCAGTTCCTGCATTTTTACAACTGGCATTAAACAAAGGCCCAGCAAGCAGACTGCAAAGTTACTCCCAAAATCACCAGTTTGTCCCACACTGACCCCGACAAGCAAGTTATGCTTCGATCATCACTGTCCAGAAACCTCAACAGTAATGCCTTTATAATAGCTTCCCGGGTTTACAGCTCAGCTGCAACATCTGCATCAATGGTTCAAACCCTAAAACTGTGTGCTTGTGCCTTTCTCTTTCCAAAGTAAACTGTGATAAAAATACAGGAGCATGAAGTACAAGCCCATTGTGTTGTGCCACAGCGTCTTAGTGTTAGTCTTTCCTTTTTAAGCACCGTAAGTGTTGAACCTTCGGTTGCTATGGATGGTCGCAGAAAACGTCCAGTCTGAAAAGGTCAGCTTCAGGCTTCTGTGACCTTCTCCAGTGAAAGTCTTACATTGACTGATGTTATCACCTGTTTCAATCAGCTCCAGTTTTCTTTAAACCCACTGTTTGCTCCGATTCCCTTCATCCATCCATCACTCTGTCTTCTGACACACGTTTGCTCTGTTCAGCCTCTCCACAAGGCTCATCCTCTTCAATCATGTCAGTATCCCCACCCCATCCCTCCAAGTCATGTGCCACCAGCCTGTCAACCTTTCGGTGCTCGTTCGCCTTCTTCCAACTCTATCCTCTCCTCTCTATTGTCCTCCTCTCTTCTACCTTGCAACTTGTCAGCTTGTCATTCCGCCTTTCCTCACAGTTAATCATGACTAGCTTTCCTCCTCTCTGAACCTGCAGCTCCTAATGCAACATAACAAGCTATTCCATCAGTCCTCCGAGTCCATGCAATCCTACTCACTTCTCACCACTTCTCAAAAAGTAATTGCAAGTTGATTTTTTCTTGTAGAGTTACATCGCTGCACAGCAGTCATGGAGAAAGGAGCCGATTTGTGCGACAACTTTACCTCACTGCTTCGCTCCAGCTTGTAAAACCCTGAAATTACATTAAATGTGCCCGGATTACATTGAAGTAAAACTGTGAAAATAGAAGCTGAATGCAAAGAAATGTAGATTACATGAAGCTGATATTTATATGAAGGAAAGTTCATGAGCAACGCTTCAATGGATGCTGAACTGCAGCACATAAAAGAACCAGGTCCTCTGGTTTCCTCCCACCGTTTAAAAACTTGCATAGAAGCTTGATTGGCTACTCTAGAGCTGTTTGTGTGATTGTGTCTCTGTTTTCCCTGTAATGGACTTGTGATCAGTTCAGTTTCCCTTCACACACTGTAGCTCGAGCACCCTGCGACCAAAGTTGGGCAACCACACAGAGAGAGATGGATGAACAGACAACAGTAAGACTACAATCCATCTCAGGCTCACACGGACGTTAATGTATTATGTAAACAGACACCACCACCTCGGCTTGTGTTTCGAGGTGTCTAAACACAAACTGTGCACAGAATTATCTTTTAGCCTGGAGCAGATACTGAAGGAAAGGCAAATTAAATACAAAGAGTGAACATTTGGGGATAAAATCATTGTAATGTTTTTTTCTCTATTTCTAATTTGCAGCTTTACATTTACCACAAAACATATTTGCTTGTGCAAATGAGTCATACATGCACGTTCACTCCAGGAGATAAGGTTTTCTCCAGCTACTTCCACGACACTCTTCCCAAATACCCCTCCACCCCCTCCCTCCACCCTCTCCAGTCAAGCAGACAGTTTGGGACTTGTCGCTAATTAACACCATCAACGTTGCTCCGTTGCCACGGGGACTGGCTGTAACTGGCAGCGGCTCAACGGTAAACAAATAGAATGTGTCACAAATCACAACGCACGCGTGCACACGTGTTGTCTTTTTTTCACCCACACACACACAAACACGCGCAAACCGGGAGAAAGCGGACATGCTCACGCAGGCTGACACATGCTTGTGGAAACAGAACAGACGTGCACACACGGGCGAATACTTGGCCGGAGTCAAATTAAACAACGCGACTGAACAAAGGCGTACAAACCCAAACAGTAAGTGCCATGTCCACGCATACACACATGAGCTTTGAGTGTCACAGCATTGGCTTGGTATATCTGGGGATGCTGGATGATTAATCACACTCTGTACAGATGGCCACACTGGGGAGGGAAGGAGGGAGGAGGAAAGCTGTCCTCTCTGTCTGCTCAGCATCCATCCAGTATTCTCTCTCTCTTCTCTTCTTCTCTTTCATTGCCTTCTCTCTATTGGTCTCTGTTGACCCCCACTCCTCTCCCTCTGTAGTATGCTAGATTTATGAGAGGCTTTTAGAGACACACTGGCTTGGCGAGGTGTCTGCATGACCAGAATTAATGACATTCAGACTATCCAGTAAAAAAAAGTCCTCTATGAAATGAATGAATAAACTTATGCACAAAGGTGATCATGTTCTCTTAATTCGAATGTTCTCATGATCAAATCTGTGAATGTGACTCAAATGTTCAGTCTCTCCTCTAAAGACATCACTGTGCTGCTCCACTCCACTGCCCAAGACAAAGGAAGTGGTCTGAGCGAGAGAAAATATGAACCGGATCATCTGTATTAATGCAGAGTCGCCCTCATCTACAGTTCCTCATTCAAAACAGATTTAAATGCAGGTGTGAGTGCCCCTGTGGGTGCAGACTCCACTGAAGCCTTGAAACTTCTACTGAGTTGAAGCAGAGAGTAAATCTGGAGACGGCTGAGCGTCAGTTTCAAGTGGAGCCCTTTTCTCCACAGTCCTGTGTGACACCAGCAGCCTCCGCCACACACTGCGAGCACCACACAGGCGTCCAGCCGGCATCACTCTGACTTCAGGCTTGCTTGGCGCTGAGCAAACTCAGGTGTCTTGAGGTTTTTCTTCATTGGATGAAAGAAAGGTCAAAGTAAATTTCATTGAAGAATAACGGCCACCGCCGAGGTCCTCTGCCCCTGCTGAGCCACTTTCAAAGGCGCCATAGAGCAAGAGGAGGAAAGGAGTAGGAAAAGGAGCGGGAGTGTGTGGAATACACAAGCTGACCACCACAGAGGGAAAATACAGCTAATTTAAAGGTTTAGTGATTTTATAAATATATTCATGCTGATCTCTAATGTTATATTTCATCCTGTGAAAGATTGAGAGGAGGAGTTTGAAGCCTGTGTAATGTGGGTCTTTGGCTCAAGTTATCTGATGCCTGCTGTATTTGCCTTCACTGTAAAGACTGGAACACACACGAAATCTGTTACATATACAAAAATATTCAGAACATAAACATTTACCAGCCAAGTAGCGTCAACGCCTCTGCTGTGTATTCTCAGTTTTCTTGGGGACGTTCCCTGTGATCTCTCTTGGCTCCGCAGTGGAGAATCTGTTGCATGTTGAACACTGGGATACTGTCAGTTTCGTGACTACATCACAAACAGCCACATTAAACCTCCACATCACCATTCAGCCGAGCTATTATGGCATGCCAGCTATAAAGCTCTGCTGCACAGACGGCTTTAGGCATGACCTGACATGAGGTCGCTGGACTCTGTTTGGCTTCTGACTTGCACAGACCCCGCGAATTACTGCTCCAACAAGACAAGAGCTTCTCAGAAAGCCCTTTTTTGGAATAATAAACAGCTGTGGGGGCGTTTTATTCCGCTCCAACATGACCTCAGGTAGTGTCACAGATTTGGCAGAGAAAACACCAAAACTGGAGTGAGGGTATTTCAGTGGCCCACCGGTACAGCAGTGAGGTGAAAACACATTTGTGTGATGAGAAATGGACACTTACCAACCTGTGAGCCTCAAGCAAGTACATTATACAGACAGAGCTGGCAGGGAAAGGTAGGGACGAGAATGTGAATGGGAGCTAATGGGGATAATATGGAGATGGAAAACAAATGATACAGCTGTAGGGCTGGAACCAAAACCTCCAGCTCTCTGTTCGAGATGGATATGGAGTTTTTGTTGTTGCCGATTCTCTCTCTCGCTTCTCCTGAACTTCAAACTTTGCACGACTCACTTGACAAAATACACAGCCGGAGCTCGGAGAATTTAGCTCCTATATGAATAATTAAAGCAATGACAAAAGAATAAAAATGCATATGAGAAAGCTGTTTCACCTCGTGCAAGAAAAGAACAAAAACCAGCGAGCGGCAGAGGAAATTGATTTGGAGCCAACGTATCTGGCATCAACAGGTAAAGTTCATTACTATTCTGACATTTGGAAAGTTTGATCAATAGTTTTGCTGGAGCCTCGAGGGACAGAAATAACAGGGGGGGGGCGGGATTCAGCTGCGAGTGCAGCATCCCAACTAAAACAGGAGGCAGCTCTCAGATCAGGGACATCACTTATTCACATGAGCTACCAGGCAGAGGGATCTAATGAGGAACTGGCTCCAGCTGAGTCTGTTGTATATCTCACTACTCTGCTGGTCACAGTCCTATGGCTGCTTTCTCCAACAGCATATGGCAGCTTTAGTTTGAACCCAATTTTTGCAAAATTGCAAATGTTCCCTCTAATGTTCATTTAATTGCCTTTATCTGTGTGATGTTCACGGAAAAATGTGTTTTAACCAGTAAGGCCTGCTTCATCCCACCAACGTGGAACAGGTGATGGCGTGCCCGCTCCCCCCCACTTATACACAATGTGGCCATTATAGCAGACTGATTTGGCTGGCCACTGCTAATGTCTATGGATGAGCTAAATGGGAGCTGAAAATGAATTAGATTAGGTGGCTCTTTCCAGCGTATTCTTCTTCTCCCTCTTTTCACACTGTGTTTGCCATTTTACTCACTCCTCATTTCCCAATCTCCTCCCGTTGCCTTTCTCATTACCTTCCCTGTCATACATAAGGGCACTGTGTTTTTTATTATACTCCTCATATACCACCAATAATTGGACTGGAAGGCTGGTACACTCTTCTTTCTCCTCAATTTGGTCCTTGATCCCAGATTATTCTTTACCGCTGTGGACATTTATGGGCTTTATTAGTTTGTACAGCAAACCAAAACAGCCGTTCAATACTGACTCCTCGACTTGGAGAGCAATTCACTGTACAAAGACGCCTGGACTGACACCAGTGAGGACCGGCTCTTCACTTGTTTTCAATCTTGTGCATCACTTGACACGGTTAAGTTGTAGCTGATGCTTTTTTTTTAACAGTTCATATAATTACATGACGGCAAATGTGAGGCTCTCTCATCAAGGCCAGGAGATAGGTGGCCATTAAGTGTTGCTGGTAATGAGAGGCCTGCAGGTGTGAGGTGGGAAAAGCTGAGAGGTCCTCAAGAAAGATGAGCGGCCTTTGTTCTGGTAAGTCTGTGTAGGCTAAATTGTTCTGCTTGACAGGATGAGTGTTATCTCAGCAGTATATATCTCACAGACGACTGACCTGAGGTGAACCCTGTCCTCTGTCCACTGATCCCCCAGAGAGACTCAGAAAATACATTTTCGACTTTCTCCGTCTGTATACGATTAACCTATTTATGTCTCTTAACGCGTTTGTTTTTCCCTGTTTCTACATCCCTCCTGGAGCCTTTCTTTGGGAGCGAGGCTTCCTTTTCATGTCTTAATTTACCTACTTGAACGTCCTATTTGAAACAAACCTTATTACTTTCCTTCTTATCTTATTCAATAAGGGCCTTTCAAACCTAAAAGTAGTATTCCCTGTAGGTTTACAGAGAGCTGCATCTTCTCAAAATGGACATTTTATTGTGGCCTTCAATCAAGGCAAAAACACATTGGCACAATTTCAACAACATTTCACCGCTGTGTCTTTATTTGGGGGCTATTTTTGTTCTGTTGTCTCCTCTTCTTCCATCTCTGCATGCTGCTACTGTCTTTTTTAGCCAGATAAAAGAGAGGGTCTGTGGGAAGTGACATTTCACAGCCCAACAGGGAGAAATAATCAAAAAGGACAAAATGCTAACACAGACCTCCTCCTCTCCTCCCCTCTTCCTTGATACTTCCTTAAGCCATTTAAAAAAAACGCTGTGGTCCCCAAATCACCCTTCTCCCCCTCTACTTTGTCTTGACTCGACCTGTCAACAAGCCCCCTGTCCGCGCTCTGCTGCTTATTCTCCCCCTTTACTGCCCTGGAGTCTGTTTGCTTTTCTATCTCGCTGTTAAAAATCTGCTCTCAGAGTTACACTTTGTCCCTCCTTCACCTTTTCCAGGCGCTGGCTGCCTGCTTCTCCACGCAGCACAAACTCGCTCGTTCACCTCATGTCTCCTCGCGTGTTTTTGTTTCCCTGTTTATCTCTGGCTCGTCGTCTCTTTTCCGTTTGCTTTTTCTGCTGCGGGTGCTGCATTGTAAACACTTCTTATCCCTCAGCAATTTGAAGAGCCTCTTTTTAATGCAAGCCAACTGTCACACACAAAAACACACGCACACCTCTAGCTATGTGACCAAACCTTCAGAGCGAGCCGTACATCAGCTGAGCAAGATTCACTTGCAAAGGCCCATTTGCAAGACGCTACAAGCAAGCAGAGTGTCACCGAACACCGACAAGTCTGATAAGTTCATTGGAGCAATATCCCAAACGTTTTAAATTCCTGTCTGGACCAAAGAGATCGTGCTGTAAGCCCACACACACACACTCCTGGATGAACACTTCACACACCCTTCCATTGCTCTGTGTAAACAGACGCTTCTGGTGGTCTCCCCCCTTCAATCCTCTCGATCTCTCCATCTTTTGATCACCCCCCGCCTCCTCCCCACCTATCGCCATTTCTAAACATGCCTCCCTCTCTCTTCCTCTCTCGTGCCATGCATCATCGCCCCCTCACTCTCTCCCTCTCTCCATGTCTGTCTGTCCACTCCTTTCTTCCCTGCCTTCACTCTTCAGAGGGCTCTTCATTTCACTGGAACGATGGATGAGAGGCTCGGGCCATCTGCGAACGCTGATAAAACCATCCTCCCTCTCGCGCGCACAAATAAACACACAGACTCTGACATACACACAGTTGCACAAACAAGGAGAAAAACTCATACAGGGATGCAGATGCATCACTAAACCTGTAAACACACACAGCCCGAGAACACACTGCACAACAGGCGCACACCAGTGAACGCTGACTGGAAAAAGGAAGTGTAAACACAGCATTTGACACACAGAACCTGACTGCAGCCGGGCAGTAGTTATGTAGGACACAAGAACTGAAACCTCTTTGACGTACTCCGCATGGCGAGTGGGAGAGAAAGGAAAGAAAAAGAGGCAGAGATGAAAGAAGATGCAAAAAAAGAGGAAAAATTTGCAAGATGAGAGCTGGAATAAAGATGAGCAGGGAAAGAGTTGGGAAATTGGAGGGAGGAGGGGGGGAGTGGGGAGGGGGAGTAAAAAGGAGCGTGGGAGAGAGGAAAGAGGGATGCTTGATCAAGATGCAGCAAGAAGGAGAGGTAAGATGAAAACCAGAGGTGGACACGCACAGCCGGGAGGACGGGACAGGAGAGGGAGAGGGGACGCGAAGTGGAGGCGGAGTTGAAGAGGTGGTCAGCACGCAGGGGGGGGGGGGACGTCGGTGGAAACAAATTATTTGAACGCAAAGACAACAAATCTCAAACGGAGCCGCTGAACAAGTGTACTCGTGAGACAACAGTGGCCTCCACTTGAAGAAAACACACAGTGGCAGATTTGCATACTCAGAGGAACTAAGCGCTTTGGTGTGTGTGCAACCAAACACTCAGCCGCGCTCATTAGCAGCATACACCCTGTATGTGTTGTCGATGCACTCCATTAAATATATATTTCCTCTCCGTAATAAGGCTAAATGATAAATATGATAATGGTGTGTGTTGTGGAAATTTTTGTGTCATATTTCATCCACATTTCTGTCAACCTCAATTAAAAACCATTAGGTGGACTAATAAAACATGCTCAATTAATTAATTGTAGTTCTGGCTCCCTGTCATCAAAAACACTGATGTGCAGGGCAGAAGCTGGCGATGCATTGTGATGACGCCGGATCAACAAAGGCGTGCTGGGGCTCCTGTCAGACTGGTGCACGCGGGGCTGCAGGAGCACACAGGGGACTTTATGATGGTGGTCAGAGAATAGAATCCAGGAAGCCTCACTTAGCTGCACCGCTTTGCTATTAGCATGCAAAGAGCCACTTGTCTGTCCAACACAGTGGCTGCGCTCTCAGAGGAAACAGGCAGCGGTCGTCACTAATACCAATTAAAAGCTGCGACTGGTCAGATTCATGTTGAGATGAATCTTTTCTGCCTCAGAAAACTGAGGGTCACAGATGCAGAAATTGGCTTTGTGAGAAATCCCTCGAAAAAAGTCGACTTGTGCCACTGCGCCAGATGTGAGAAGATGTGAAGCTCTTGGAATTTAACCAATTACATCATGGCATGAAATATCATGAATGTATGCATTGATGTCAGTGGAGTGAAGCCAGCATGGAAACATATGAAATACTGCAAAACAAACAGACATGAAGCGTGAGTAAATGAGTCAGAGCAGACAGACAGATGCAAAACTGGAAGAGTAGAGAGGAAATGGCAGCCAGGTATGAGAAGGAGCAAGAGAGAGAATGACAAATAGGGCAGTGTCAGTACGAAAGGAGGGAGAGAGAGAGAGAGAGAGAGAGAGAGAGAGAGAGAGAGAGAGAGCTATATTATGAAAAGAGGAAACAGGGGACCAGGTGTACACAAAGAGGAGGAGGAGGGGGGAGAGAGGGGAGGAATCCGATTTAGAAATAAACGAGTTAGGGAGGGGCATGCAGGATGGAGGTATGAGGGACTAAGAAGCGATAAATAGGAAGAAGATTTCCACCAAAGCAAAGAAAGGAGGCAGAATGAGAGAGGGGGAGGATGTAAGAAAGGGAGTATCGAGATGATGTACTAATAAACGGAGAGGGAGGGGAAAGAAGAAAGGAAACGACAAGAACAAAAGGTTGAAAATTAGATGAAAGGGAAGGGGAAGCAGGAAGTGAAGGAAAACCTGAAAAACAAACAAGCAACACAGGAGAGAGGGAGAGAGATGAAGAGGAAGAGGAGGAGGAATCCAGGAGGGGAGAGAAAAGAGGTGAAAAAAACAGACAGGAGAGACAACAACGTGAAAACGAGTGGAGGAAAACATGGCAAGAAATATGAAGCTGCAAAAACAAATCAACTAAGAGTGGAGGGAGAGAAGACACGGGATACACAGGGGATGGAGAGAGATGGAGGAGAGAAAAAAAGGGAATAATAACCATAGAAAAAAAACGTGTGGAGCAAAATGTGAAATGAAGGAGAGGAGCAGGGAGGGAGGCAGCAAAAAACAACAACCAGGAGGAGTGATGAATGAGAGGAGTTAGGAGCGAAGGATGAGAGCGCCGATCAGCTGGAAAAGCAACAACAGGAATATAAGATGGCAAACAGTCTTGTCAACAGCGGGGACATTCAATTACAGGCACACTAACACACCTGCACATGTGCAGCACATCTACATCACCCGGATTTGTGCGTGTGGACCACATGCATAAACACAGAGGAAATTGATAGTGACAGCAGGAAGTGGACAGGGCAGAGGGAGATGGCTCCTGAAGGGGAGGTAGAGGGGATAAGAGGAGGAAAAAGATGAAGTGGAGAGAAAAGACAGCACAGTGCAGAGGACAGGAGCAGAGACAAATTATACATGTGCAGAGATGGAGCTGCTGTTTCTGGAGGGAATGCAAATGGCAACAACATGTCGGGGCTTTCTTTATGACTGCGAGCGGGATGTTTCTCAAAAACATGTTTTCACTTTGTCATCATGGTTTACTGAGAGGAAACTGATGCAGCGCTGAGACTCATCAATTAAAAATGGTATTTACAACATAATAACATCTGAACTGTGAATGCAAAGCTGGCTGCCTCGGGCTATCCAGCCTACAAAGGCTCAGCCCGCTTTTTGGAAACTTGCCCAAAATACTGTCATGTGACAGACGACGACTACTAATTTGAAATGAAGCTGTTTGCTCAAAGTTTGTGTCAAATCAGATAACGTGAAATCCCATTTTGGGGTCATATTTCACAAAAAAACATCTGCACATTTGGCATTTGCTCTGAAAAAAAACAAATACTGAAGAAAAAGACCTGAAATTTGAGCAGTTTCCCCACATAGAAAAGGTTTGCAACAGGAACTGTTTGACCTTTTTCCAATGCTACAAAATAAAAGCTGGTAATTATTGATGTAAATAGTTCTGCACTGTCACCGCTGAAAGAAACCTGCGTCGCAGCAACGTTGTTTAAAAAATCCATCCCATCGATTGGCCATAATAGTTGGGATTTCCTGTCTGACACGTGGAATCTGGAGGAGTTAAAGTGAAAATTGAGAGTGTGACGGAGCATTTCAGAGTGTGCACTGATGCATGTTTCCCCAATTCTCAATAAGCTTTGGTCTTTGAATGACAATAGATTTCTTGCGGATGAGCAGCAGGAGTGGGGTGAGAAACCTGCCACGTCGTATTGACTCTAATGTATGTGTGGAGCAAATAAAACGCTGATTGTTCTCAGCGTGCTGAACGTTTAAGATGCAGGAAAAAAGAAGCTCTGACTCCACATTGTTAGGGATTTCTGGGCAGAGTGTATATTATTAGTGATGATTTTCGTCTGGCTACTTTGATGAATGAATTACAAATGATGGCGCGCGGAGAGGGAAAGAGGGGACGCATCAAAGGGGCCGAAAGGAAGTGAGGCAGTAATTGAACAATCCCACCAAACGCATGAGCAGAGAATTGAGTGGAGGATGCACAAATGAAGGAAACGGGAAAATGTTATTCAATAAAATGCTGGACTAGTTTGAGCCAATAATTACACTGACTATGCAGGGGGAGAGAGAAAAGAGTGGCTGGAGGAGAAAACTGCTTCACACTCAGAACAGGAGAGAGTGAAAAGGAGGACAGAAATATGAGAGAGGGAGCAGATACACCAACGCTTCTTCTGTTTTCTTCTGCGCTACACACCAGCAGTCTCAATGGACACACATGTCCTGCATGAGCGAGTCAGCTCACGCTTGAGGTATCCCACTCATGACCTTCTCAAGGTCAAAGATCCTTCCTGTGGAAATCGTGCTGCATAAAGCGTGCGTGTGTGTGTGTACACACAATACTGGAAGGCTTGCCCTCCAGCTGTTGTGTGCTCCTGCTCCTCTAAGAGCTGGTCAGGGGTCCTAAAAATTACAAGAGTTAACAACGGGGGCGTGTGAGCAGTCTTAGTCCCCTAACCTTTGCGTCTGCGTTCTGTATCTTTCTTCTGTTGTTGCTCACTGAAACTTTCAGAAAGTCTCGGCTCCTGTAGTTTTGCTTTTTTTGGGATCAGATCAAGCGAAAAAAAGTTCCAGAGTTGCCTGGAAGAAGTCATCAAACTAACAAGAGCAGAACAATGCGGGCGCTTCCCCCCCCACCAATTACAAAGGTGACTGACGGCTCTGTTAATGGCAATGAGGAAAAGCAGAGATAATGGCCACGAATGTGCCATTGAGGAGGGAACTGCTGCTGCATGCACCGTGTTTGTGGTGAGTGACTGAAGGTGTTTTTTAACAATGACACACGAGACAAACATACTCCCTCTAATTAGGACTCAACCTATTTTCAACTCAGAAGTGTTCTTGGGATTGATGAGACACACACACACACTCCCGCACAGTCAGACAGCTTGGCACACCAATACGCACACGCAGCAGACACAATGTAAAACGTATAATTATTAATACATGGCGCGATACATGCAAATACGTTCCAATAAAAGAAACAAACAAGAGGAGGATGCGTGTTGGGGTGGGGAGGTGCAAACACATCGACAGATATGAGTAACACCGGCTGACACATCGAGGAGGAGAAACAACAGATTTATGGGGTGAATTATAGGATGGCAGTTAAACCCTTTACAGATATTCAAATTTGGACTGATAAGGGAATGAAAGCGGGATGAGAGGGGGAAGAAGTGAGGTCTTGTAGCTCCCTGCAGGCGACAAATACTGCTCGAGTCAGGGTTTCTATTTCTCTGGAGCTACGTGGTTTGGACTTTTCAGACATTTTTTTTTGGTGCACTCAATGGCAAATAACAGTGGGAATGAAGGAGAAAGAGGAGACAAAGAAAGAAGAAGTGAAATGAGGTGCTGAGTAACAGGAGGAGGCGGAATAATAGGAACACTGGGAGGAGACGGGAACAGCAGGATTTGGCCTCATTACAGGCCGACTCTTTGTGCACATCGAGTGAAGCAAGAGGAGCCAGAAGAAAACTATAGAAGAGGACAGAGATGGTTCGGCATCCGATGACGTCGAGGGATGCAAAACATGGATGAGCGATCACTGCTTTAATTGTTTCATTTACATCCGCGCCATAATTAAGGGAGCACCCAGGCAGACTGCACTATTGTCTTCCGAGTGTTTTCCGATTGAAGGGAAACGACACGAGAGACGCGGCGCAGCAGAGAGTATTTAAATGAGGGTTATGACGTGTTGCGACGCCTGTCGACCAGAGACGAAGCGCCTTCGAGCACAGAATCAAACGCGATAATTCAGATGTGTCTGATAACACTGAGTGATCACTAGAAACACGCCTTTATCTCGTTCTTTGACTGCAGCATCACTAAACTGCTGAATGCAGTGACGTATTCTTGGCTCACATGCAGACAGACACAGAGAGCGCCTCACAGTGACAGTAACACTGTTGTTAATGCTTTGGCGTATAGAGAGAAACAAGCGTGGCACCACCAGTGTTTTTATTCCCCCTTTTACTCTTTACAGTGTGAACACTGATCAGATCCTCCTATTTTTCCTGCTGTGAACAACAAAGTCAGACAACATTTGCTCTTCTTTACTTTGCCACGGTTGCGGGATTTCAAGCACCAGTAAATTGTCTTCATCATCCACTTATCTCACTATGGGAGTAACGGCTTTTCCACGTGTGCTCCTCAGAATCACCTTCACATCTCTCACTAAGCTAAACTGATCACAGAGCTTATGTGCCAGAAGGCTGGTGGATACAGCGGCAGCGACGAGTGCCGGCTGCAAAGAAAAATAGATTCAAATACAAAATGTCAAGGTGCTGCTTTAATACTCTCCCTCTCGCCTCCCCTGCCTGCTTGCTTGATCCCAAACTGTGCAGTCCATTCCTCGCTGTCATTCTGTCGACAGGGCTGCCGCTACCTTTGTGCCATGACATCCATCACTCCTCAATGTAGCCCCGCCCTGACTTTATTCTTCCTGTATGTTCTCCGTCCCCGCTGCACCTTTCTCTTTCTCCAACCCTGCATCGTGTTTGCATCATGCTACGGATCCCGCTGAGCTGGAACGGCAGCCTTTTCAAGCCTGTTCAACGTGAATTTAGGGGGGAAATCACTCGTGATGAACACTGAGGCAGAGGGAGGAAGCTGTGAAGGTTTGGATCATGGTCGACACCTAAACTAATTGCAAAATCGTAAAGGTGAATTGGAAAGTACAAGTTGGAATCACATGATGCTATTATGTGATTCAGACCATGTGCAAATCTCTGCCTGTGTTACCGGGCTGCTGCTGCTGCTGCTGCTGCTGCTGCTGCTGCTGCTGCTGCTCCCTGAGCTGCAGCAAAGCTCCTCCACTCACAAAACCAATTAAAAAAACGACTTCTGCTCACATGAGCCTGTTCAACTCTTATGTGATTATAGATTTAATAAAATTCTGGCACATTTCTAATCAAAGCCTGATTTGAAAATGGAATTTTTTCACCTTTAGAAATGTTTCACAAATATGTAAAAAAAATAACTCCACTGGTGTTAATGTAGGATGAATAAATGGTCCGTGTGGGTACTTCCTTTAGAGGAGGACAGAAAGTAAAAGGCCAGAAGGAGTTTGAGTCACGAGTTCATCTTCTGACAGCAAAACACTTGTTCAAGGACTGCAGCTGTACAGCTCCGCAAATTCATCACACTGGAAGTATTTAATGTTTGTTAACCCAACCATTTCCAAACAGACTTCAGAATCACACGCTCCTGTAATGCAGTCATCTACCAGGAGTGTGAGTGTGCACAAATTTTGATAAAAAGGATTTCAACATGTTTCCAAATCAGAATTCTCTCTTTTTCTTCCAAGAGCCAAAAAATGAAGACAAAGACGTTCCACCAACTGAGTCGACCTGCTGAAAGTCTGATTTCTTTCCCACACACCCACAACTCTGCTTTTATCCACTGACAATTAAAACCCTGACTTATATTTCAACTCTTTCCTCACAACTATGAACTCTGACACAGAGGCTCAATGCCAAACCCCCCTCGCATTGTTCTGCCCTCAGTTTTTATGCCTTTCTCAGATATTAAAGTAGTTCCGTCTCTTTCACAGGCTGCTTGGTTTTGTTGCTCATGTGTGAGCAGCAGCACGAGTCCTGTCTGATGACACAGCAGCTCTGAACACAGGCTAAACACAGACTGAACACCGTGTGCCACTGAGATGTGAGCAACAGTTTTACTGGCACATGCGTCTCAGTTTAAAGTTTGATGCCACTTTACTGAAAATCTACTGAAAAAATGATGATGTCTTTCACTCAGACTTGTGAATGATGTTGCCATGTTTCAGCCTTAAAGAGTGTACAGACATCTCACTGAACCAATTACCCACCCTGCCTCGGAAACCCCCCAGTGACTCAAACCTGACAGTGGGCTAACTTTTCTCCTCTTACTTTCCACTGCGTTGCTCCCGCTCTGACCTTCTTCAAGCCCTCCACTGTTTATTTATTCATGTGTCCCTCAAATGTGGCATTCCTCCATCCAAGCTTTGCTCTGTTGATTGTGTTTGGCTCATTCATATTGCATGGCCATGGTGGGCGGGGCTGTTGCAGCGCTGACCTACGTTTCGCACTGTTTCCAGGCTCCCCGGCACCGATTAACGGTGCCTGAACGTAGGACGAAAAACAAGGAGGAGGAGAGGAAAGAAAGGGGAAGCAAAGGAGGACGAAAGAGGAAAGAACGGTGGTTTTAAGAGAAGAAGTGAGGGACGTGTGAAATATGTACATTATTTTAAGACGAGTGGGAGGCGGGAGCAGAGCAGGGGGAGGTGAAAAGAGAAAAACATGGGGGTGGAAACAAGATGAAAAGTCCTTGAAGAAGAAAGGTCACGAGTTACGCTGTGGATACTCTTCTCAGGCAATTTTCACAGTGAGAAGCAATGTGCTGTCTCAGTGAGGGCGCCACAACACAGGGATGTTGTTTTTATGTTTTGGAACGCCGAAATAAACCAGTCAGAAATTTATGCTACTTAATTCAAAACGCTGAATTGTGTCGACTGAACATGTTGATCGGTTAAATCTGGGCCACATTAACTGGCGATGCACTGGAACAATTTTGCTCCTGGGAGCAAAATTATTAGACTCCAGTTCTCTTTAAATAAATCCATCAGTGCTCCACAATCGTCCGTTTCCCTTCTTCGATTGGAACAAGGAGACAGATTTGTTGGATCAGGAAGCCATCGGTGGAAATCTAATTCAAAGAGTCAAATCGCTGTGTGGAGCGGTGGACAGAGAGGGGGGGCTGGCAGTAAACCAGAGCATCCTGTGATGTTTACTTTTCCCATCACGGTCATTTTAAATGTGGACAATCTAACATTAATCAGCATCAGCATAATGCAGCACTCAGCTGTGGATTATTTAAAGGGTATTGAAGGAGGAAGTGGACAGCACTTTTCACCGTGTGGTTTTTAGCTCATTTGTGTTGGTAAAGAATTAATCTCTCCTCCATTCCTTTTCAGCTGAATCCCCAAAACATTTACTGCAGCTGAAGCATCACATATAACCTGTCCAAGGCAAGCGAG
Organism: Malacoctenus tetranemus; assembly: GCA_032274765.1. Lineage (NCBI taxonomy): Eukaryota > Metazoa > Chordata > Actinopteri > Blenniiformes > Labrisomidae > Malacoctenus > Malacoctenus tetranemus. The sequence continues at coordinate 6,378,189 of JAUESF010000057.1, forward strand.
CCATTGAGACCTCAGCAGCAGCAGCAGCAGTCTGTGTTCACCTGTTCTTCCAACGATCACCGTTTGCTAAAAACAAACTGAAGAAGCAGGTTATTTTATCAAACCTCGGTTCACTTCTAATTTGCTTTTTTATTGATGTAAATTGTCTTTCATTACCATTTAATTATTTGCAAAGCACTTTCTGACAATGTTAGGGGCCTATAAACGCTAATGGGGATTCAGCAAGAAACCGCATTAAAGAAAAGGAAAGAACATGGGCAAGGAAAGAGGAGACGAGTCGCTGGATGTACACTTAAGGGTGAAGGGCAAAAGGACCTGACAGCAAAAGCATCTGGGGATCAGACTACATCAGGCTGAGAGCGATCTGCCCAGACACAATAAGCAATGGCATGTATAGTGTGCAGATATGGAAGAAATGTGCCTGTGGCTGACTTCACACTGCACTTGCACGGTGACCTCTGTGCCTTCTCATGTGTGACCAGCGTCAAACAGAGTCCCTTCTTGTGACACGATGCCACATGGGCACGCTTTCTATGCTGCATCCCTCACCAAACCTCCAAAGACAGGAATGATGAAGAGATGTGAAACCGTCAGCACACAGACGTTCGACGCATATGTTCAGCTGCTCGTTATTGTGAGTATCTTGATCACCAATCATACGACAGCAGCCCATCTCATTCAGACATGATTACATTTGGTGCCAACTGTAAAGTTACAAAAAGTGGTGGTGCCCACATTCAGTATTTCTTAAATGAGTTCTGTACTATTTGTTAGTATCAATTTTCAAATACACGAGTTGTTCAAAATGAAGCAGCACGGCCAAATATAAGCCTGAGTAGAGAGTAAATAAGCATCGATCACCGTAAAACCAAATAAACAACCGACAGCAGCAGATGACCTGACTTGATTCATTTTTTGTGCAAAAGCAAACATCTGCCATCATTTCAGTCCATTCAGAGAATCGTATGTTTCCATATATTTCACTCACTCTCACTTGTGCTTTTAAAACTCGGCTTTCTCAAAATCGTTAATAACAGCATTTTACGGTTTCTGACCTCGGTCTGAGAAACAGAAATAGCTAAAATCACAACCGAGATGCTCGTCTTTATGTAAACCTGCTCATCATATATAATTCACAACTGCAGTGCAGGGAGCCGGTATGTTTTCTGGCACTGGTGGAGCCCTGCAGCTGCATCCACTCGCAGGTGTTTGGACGCAGTAAGACTCACCTGGATGACAGAGTCGAGCTCTCTTCCGCCGTTTTAAGCTTTCAATGGAGATCATTTTAATGTCAACACTGACACCAACCACAGCTAATGATTTGAAGGAGTGACAGAAAGCTGAATATACTTATTGAAGCACAGTTTAGTTTTTTTCTTGATAAATATATAAGTTTACAGTTTGTTATGTTCCTGCACACAGTGAATGTGGGATCTTGCAATGTTTCTGAACCAAAAATTCAAATTTGGCCACATATAAACATTCAAACTACTTGCTAATTTCAGGAAATAATCTTTATGTGTTGTAAAATAAGTGACCAGTGCAGCTGTCTGACTTGAGTCGCCTGTGCTGTTGGTAAGATTGCTCGCAGAGTGTTTGCCTGTGTGCCGGTTTGTGTATACATCCATCTGAGCGCTGTGAAGCAGCCCTCCAAAGCAGACATAAATCATTAATACCTCCTCACCTCATTTTCTTTATTGACTCTGTCATAATTACAAGAGCAAATCGAGGGCTTCTGGTGAGATCAATGAAATTACAGCCCCCAAACATTAATATTTCAGTAATTCATGGATTGCAGGAACGTACACTGCTAACATTTTTTCTCTAAAGGTTGGACTGGACGATTTCTTTCAATTCCCCTTTTGAAATCTAAATTGGGTAAAACACTCAAAAATACTTTTTGGGTATGTCTGCACATTGCGATAGAAAAGACCTCAATGTAACACACTGCAGTGAACGTAGTTCCTAAAATTAGATTGTATTTCGAAACTCAAAAGAAATTTCAACACCCAAATGGAGCCGCTAGTTTGATACGCCAGCTGATAAAGAAATTAAAATAAGTATGACATCCGTATCACTTTATTCATCACTGACTAATTTCTGATCCATCCATCACTCTCTCTTTAGTGATATAAAGTGACAGTGTTTCTGCGCCCTCGTTTGCTGACAGCTGATATCAAAATAAATGATGTCCCCCCAGAATTGTTCCAGTGTGAAGCTGCTCCACACTTGGAGACCTTTTTTTAACTGCAAGTGTCTCCTGTAAGTCGGGGGATTGCGACACTGTCCACAGGAGTGACGGTGACTTCACAAAGGCCTTAAAGGCGTTCAGGACAAAGCCTACCTCGATCCTCCCCGTGTCTGGTTGGAAGCCTCTGGCTGGATCCTCGGTTGTCACCCTGCACTGGATGGCACAGCCGTTCACCCTGATCTTGTCCTGTTTGAGGCCCAGTTCTGTCAGGCTTCGGCCCTCACACACGTGCAGCTGGGCGTGCACCAGGTCCACACTGTTAGAGGACAGAGCAGAGACAGGGAGAGGCGATGAGGTGGGACATTAGACAGAAAACCTGAAAATGGAGAGAACAGTCACTATTTTCTTCCCTGATGTCACGGTGGAGCGATTTGTTTACCTGTTTACACCAAAGCTTAAAAGACTGGCAAAGTCATTTAGTCAAGATAAAAGATTTTTGTCTATTCTTGGCCTGGAATCGGGATGGAAAGGGGGTGGAGTTGAAGTGGAAGTGATTTTTTTTTTTGTTGCACTTCTCCCTGGAGCAAATGAATCTATGATGCATGACAAGAAAACAGTCCCTCACTGAAGCTTCTTTAACTCCAGTAATAATTTGGTGGTGCTGAAACAAAAGGCTCCTGGGGAAACAGCGGCAGAAAATCTAATTCTGCATAATGTTGCCCCAGTGACAAATCAGAAACATAGTTTCCCCTGTTAAGAATTAGTTCTGGATGCGATGACATTACTCAAACTCTCACTTGAACTGGCTGTGCAGCAGCACACAGTCAGTGTGTCAGAGTGAACTGGAGCAGATGGGGACAAACAGCTGCAAAGACGTCACCATTGTGTTTTAAGCATTTCTGTGAATAATGACAAAACTGGCAAACACTGAGTCAACAAGTCAAATGTAACTTGACAAATTGCACACGATTGCACCCTTTCAGCTTCACTGGCTCATTCAGAGGAAACTCTCCCATCAGTGTGTCACCCAAGGTAACAATAAGGTTTGTGTTTATGTTATACAGTGTTTTAGCACTGCTAGTAGTTCTCAGAGTGCTACCGTCACCTCCATACAAACTGTGACTGTTTACCATGTAAAAAACATCTGAATCACTTGTATCTAAAAATGAACTTTCACTCGGGACCAAATGCATGCAAACATGCATAAATAGCTGCACATTATGCAAATGTGTATTCAGTAATTACCAAATATAAGGAGCTATTTAAATATGAGTGTGGCAGAAAGACTATTTTCTTCCATTTGCATGAGCTGTAACCCTTAACATCAATTTTGGCTCATCTCTATGCATTTATTTAAATGTAAAGCTCAAATGAGACTTGCTGGGTTAAACTTTGTGACCTTGCAGAGCAACAGAGTAGAAATGCAGGAAAATACTTGCTCGTTCTGGAAAGATTTTAGACACAGTGGGTGGGCACATGTAATTCCTAAATGACCGTGTCCTGGTAACCCACCTGCTGTCAAGCACAAACACACACACATACAAGTGGGAAACCTCTGAAGAGTGAATGAGAGACAGAAGGAACCCACATTAACAAACCAGCTCAGATTGTGGACACTGTGTTGGCTCCAGAATCCTTAATGTCTCAATTTTCTTGTATCCACATTCTGGCCAAGCAGAAGGACAATTATGCACCAGCCTGGTGTGAAATGTGTTGGTGGAAAGCACAGATTTTTTCCCTTGATAACTTGGACAGGCGCTCTTGTTGTGTTTTTGTTACAGTTTCATGTACGTAGGAGCTGGAATTACTCGGCCGGACTCCATCTCAGGAGCGAAAAGTTCAACCGAGACACTTTGCGAGATCTGCCCTGAGCAGTGAGGATGGAAATAGTTCTTAGTTTCCACGTTCTTTATTTTTTAATTAGGATGTCAATTTGTAACCAGACTGAGAATAGCAACTAGTAATCATGAGGTCCACCACATTGCCAGCTCCCCGAGGCTACAGATTTTTAATTGGCAGAGCATTTGAAATGATTCATTCCCCTCTATTTCTTAACTATATGAAATGTGGGAGTTACATTTTTGAGAGTAAAACAATGAAATGTAACATAAATACTGATTGAAATGTGTTTCCATTCGATTATTCTCTCATTCTCGCCTTTCTAACGTAAAACATAAAAACAGCAATGAAGGACACTCACTGAAACACCGTTTATTTGCTTGGTCCTGTCAGGAGGTCAATATTATTTCCCCTGGTTTCTCTGTGCTGTTTTGCATATTCAATAACAATGTTGCCAAAGAGGTAAAAGTAAAAACGCCACTTAAAGACAAGTATGGGAAATTTTAAAGTGCCAACTTAGGAGGTGGCAAATCACTGTGCTCTAATGGAAGCACTTTACTTTTATGCAGATAATAACATTTCAATTGCAAAAGAGACGGCGAAACATTTTGTGAGTTGAAAGTCAATCATCTGGTGTCATGCACAGACTTTACCACATATAAATCAACCCCAGCATCGTTTTTTTTGTTGTTGATATTTTTTTCTTTTTTGCTTGCATAAATCTACTACTTTGAAAACATACGGCAGCACTGATTGAATGAGACCCCTTGAGAGTTTATGAAATTTCATTGTATACTAATTTGACTCTGACAAATTAAAGAGCCTGCAGCAGCATCTGTCCCTCACTTCAACCAGTTTCAGAATAAAAGTCCTTTGTACAATGAGCGAGTTCCACAATAACGATGCCTGCAGAGGAAGGCGCAGGGTGGGAATCTCCCTCAGGGATGCGAGTTCAGTAAACGTTGCTGGTTTGAGCCACACTAATAATTTACACTACAGTTTGTAGAACGTGCTCCAATCCAAAGGTTGCTGGTCTGACTGTTGACTTTGTCCTGTCCATGTGTAGAAGTGTGATTAGACACTGGACTTAAAGTTCCTGCCAAAGAAGGTCAAGCACCTCGACTTGAAGCCTTTAGCACTGAGGTGTGAGTGTGTGTGACGATTTCTGAATGTGACAGTGTGAAACGATTCGAGCCTGAGAAAGTGGTGAGATTATGTGTATAAATGAAGTGCTGTGATCTTCACCATCAACTGACGCACGAGCTGCCAGTAAGACCTGGAACAGACTCCCACCCCATTGAGATGTGACGGCGTCACCACTGCGCTCCGCTGGGACCAATTCATGTTTACTCCTCATTAGAGCAGATGAAAGAGTGCAATGGCAAACCGCTGCCCTTCGCCTTAGGGTCTGTTTACTGATTAACATATTATATTAACAGCAGACAATACAGTTTCTGGTCTTACTCTATGTGCATCCTGATACACTGATACATAGAGCAACCATCAAAGCTAAATGACTGCAAATCAATAACATAAAGATACCAGCTTTTGATACTTGAATTTATTGCTGCATAGATGGATCTATTGAAGCTATTTACTTTCAAGGTTTGGTTTTACTTCAATCATGATTTCTCTTATTCACAACCTCATGTTTTATAGGAGCAAGGTCAGAGAAAAGCGTCGCTGATGCACGGTACACACAGCCGACCACACGCCAGGTTAATTATGTTTCACTAAGCGGCGCAGACAAACCAAAGAGCACTCCTGAGCTGCAGCGCCGCCAAGCTCAGGATCGTTTCGTATCAATTAGCTGGCAGAAATTGGATCAGAGAGAAATTTTGTGAGGGATATGCACCAAGTAAGCACAATGCAAACTGAAATAATGAAACCAGTTTCAAACCCGGGGCCATCAGAAGGTGCAGGTCCTTCAGATTGCATGAGATAATGATGCACAAGCAGCCACAGGGGTCCGGGTCAAATTAGTGGCGTAAATGTCCCCAAAACTGAGAAAAATAATCACATTCTGACGAGCAAGACGACACCGGAGTCCAGAGCGAGTCCTGAAAATACCATTTTTTCTTATCAGTAAAGATACAAACCAAAGAGTGCAGTCAGAAGCTGCCTTTCTTTATTACTTCTGACTCTTCCAATCGTCCTTCTGGAGCTCTTTCTCACTTTGAGCTTTTTCATTTGACACAAATTCGAACCTTTACTGTATTTTTGACAATGAGAATACAGAAGAGTTTTAAAATGCCAAGGCCATGTCTACTCCACTTCTTCCAACCGTTTGTGTGACTTGCCGTTGCCTTGCTTTGCATTTCTGAAATGCCGCCAAGTTTGTTTTTATTCAGACACAATGAGAGGAAACCGGAAACCCCTACACATGTTGCTACTCACTGCTACTTTACACTTCGTTAGAAACTTTACCTCACGGTGAAATACATTATTTTGCATTTGTTTATACTGTCTGTGCAGCAACCTTGCTAAAGGCTACTGATGTTCTTTTAAATTTCTTACAACATCTCCAATAAAATCACCAACTGCTTAAATAAAACATGCAAAAACTCACAAGGAGACAAGAGGCTTATCGGCTGCATTGAAATAGCTTGGAAAGGTGTCTGAACACTTTTCTTTCTGGATGATCGTATCAATGCTTGTGTAAAAATGAGTCATCATGGACACTGTACATGGTCATTGATCAAGATAAACAAGCAAACGTGATCATCCTCCTCGTTGTTTTGTCTGAAGTAGGTCACAAAGACGGAGGGAAGTTTGGGAAAACCAAACATTCGTCTCACGCCTCTCTCCAGCCAACTGGGAATTTTAATCTCTTTGGAGGGTCCCAGGCTGTCCAGGGGTCTGATCCCAGGTAGTGGTGCCTGGTAGCCTCCAACTAGGGGGGCACCCACGGGGCATTCGAAACAAGTGAAGTGTCTCTTCCCGCTCCGCTACGGAGGAGAGGCGAATCTACTCTAAATTCCTTCCAGGTGGCTGAAGGAATCGCGAGTCCTCCTGGTCATTAAGCAGAGTTCATATCCACAGGTGAGCAGAGAGATGCAGATCGAACAGTAAAAAGAGAGCTTAGCCTCGCGGCTCAGCTCGCAGTCCACCAGTACATCCTGTTTCTGTGGCTGCATTATTGCCGCGGCTTCTCTCAGCCTGCAGCCGATCTCACAATCCCTTCTCCCATTACTCGAGTATAAAACCCAGAGATACTTAGGGTCCTCCGCCTGGGGTGGATTCTTTCTTCATACCTCAAATTGAATGTCCGCCTTATGTTTTCACGTAAAACTTTCCATTCTGCACTTCTGTGCTATGGCTCCATTTTAAAGACACCAGAACAAATCAGGCTTCATGGTCTTGGCACGAGTCTGAACCAAGTCTGAAGGGAAAACTGTGAGATTAAACTTAGCACATTTCCCTTTTAGCAGCTTCAAAGCTGAAGGAACCTGCTGTCAGCTGAGTTTCGAGTCAAGGTCATGTTGCTTATCAAGCAATGCCAGGTTCAGTCAAACCACCAGAGTGCTACACAGTTAACCCAAGAGATGAGTTAGGCTGCAGGTAAACACAACATCACTTGGATCAATGTAAGCATATTATTATTGTCCCAAATGAGCAGTGAAGGAGAGCAGCATCCAAGGAAATCTCTCCTCTCCCTTTTCTATGACATCGAGCACAGAGAGCTCAAGACCTGAGTGTCTTTGTTCAACCAGCAGTAAACTAATCGGGTGATGTAAACTGGGAATTGTGGTGCTGTCTTTATCTCCTGTGGTCACCCAAAGACGTTTGTATCTAATTCACACCTGCAACGTTGTGTCATTCAACATGACGAATGGCCCAAACGTAAAAATAACACAACTGCAAAAACTGGCACTTTGCTTAAACAGCAGTTTTATGCATTTTTTCATGCATATATTGAATCTCACCAGCCAGATAACATTCTCTTTGATATATTATTCAAATATACCCTAACTAAATAACTCACTGAAACAAATGGATTAAGTCAGTTATATAAATCAGCGCAAGCAAAACTCTGTCATCCACAGGAAGCCCCCCCCCTCCTGACAGGAACATTTATGTATTTCACAGGGAGAGCCGACATTCTCCTTTAAAAGACGATCCTGGTAGAATTACTGCAGGTCATCTTCAGAGTCAAGAGTGCAATGAAGGTTTCATTAAATAGTAATTCTATTAAAAAGAATTATCATGTCGGCCCCGAGTAACGCCTGGGTTAGATTGCCAGGGCTGAGCCGATCACAGAGCAGAATGTGTAATGTGACTGACCTGAGACAGCTGAGTGAGCACTCACATGCATGCGTGCTTCATTTTCCCATTGAATTCAAAATAAGTAGCAAAGTCCACACAGATATATGCAGAGAAATGCATAGCAGTGGTCCATGCATGCATGCACACAGGGACTACCCAGCCCTCATTGGACGCTTCTCTATATAACTGCAGTACATGGGAAGTACATTAGCTTAATGCTGAGGTAGAACCTGGGAACACGCGCCTGCTGTCTTAAAGTCCAGCATGCACATGCGTTTACATTCAGCGCGCAGAACTTTGTCTCAATCTGTCACATGTGCACTCGCACACACACTGAGACCATGAAAGCTGAGTACTAATTGCATATCATTTTCAGTCATTTCACTCGGAGCTCGTTAGCAAGGGAGAAGGTGGTGGCTGCGCGCCCAGAACTAAAAGTGGGAGAGGGAGAAGAAGAAAGAGCGAGATGAGTGAGGGAAGGAGGCAGCTTCCTGTGGCCACGGGAGATGGGAAAAGAAGGGAGGAACAATGCAAGTAATATGCAGGACAAATAGGGAGGGAGGCAAAGAAAATATCCCTCTCAAGCCCTAAGATTAAGCAGGATGCAGCGTGATTCAAATTAAGAGACAAAAATGAAAATAAGGAAGGTAATGACAGGCACGCTTCTCCCGTTCAAAGCGAGAGAGCGAAAAGGAAGTCAGGGGGAGCACAGGGAGTGGGAGTGTGGTGGAGGATAAAAAGCTGGCTGCTGTAACTGGAAGAATGAGTGGGAAAAGTGGGAGTGTGGAAGGGATTGGATTTAGTCTTGCTCAAAAGGACAGAAGGAATGAGGGCAGAGAGGAGGAAGTGAGGGTGGAAGGCAGAGGGGGAGGAAAGACTGCAGAATGTCAGCGAGGAGGAAGGATGGAGGAAGAAGGTGGATAAACAGCAGGCAACAAAGAAGGAAGAGGGGATGGAGTGACAACATGAGGGGCTGAAAAGAACAAATGGCAGGATGAGAATGATAAAACAGCAAAAGAAATGTAATCGGTATATTTGTTTTTTTAACAAAAAAGAAGAAGGAAAAGGTCTGTTTGTAGAAAAGAAGAACGCAGATCATTTGATAGATGGTGGCCAAACTTGGACGTGGAGTTTAGGGCGAGTTAAATGGTTTGACATTTGGCTAAATAGGCTCAACTGCTTTTTTGCTGGAAGGAAGATGAAAGAAATGATATCGCTGTCATGTGTGGATGCAAAACATGAAGAAAAAAAAGATGCTGCAGCAGCGGGTCAGTCGAGCTCATCACAAAGCGCAGCTGCAGAGAGAAACAGATACCCAGAGAACAATGATGGAAAGTGTTGCAGAGCTTCAGGCAGTGTTTGCTCTTGTCAGGTTTAAAATAAACTCTGGTCTGATTGTTTGTTCAGACCCTGTCCACACAGAAACAGGTTGTCTGTTTACATGATGTACAATCTGCTCTAATATTAAAAAATGGCGATGTGTTTTACCTCCCAGCAGGAATAAACACAAAGGCCAAAAAGCTGCTGCACACTTCGCCTGAGTGTAATCTGGCAGAATGAATGCAGGGAAATAGGAGAGCAGCATTATCATGAAATGAATCCTGCTCACGTCTGTTGCTTTTTAATTTTCTTCTGGTGTTTTCTTCGATACGACATTCTTTCTCTCCATTCTCCCTGTTGCTGCCGTGCTCTCCGTCTTTCCCCTGCTGCCTTAGCACTTTGTGCTCTTCTTTCATCTCCCTCTGTCTTTGGTTTCCCATATGTGGCCTCAAAATGCAAAACATTTTACTGCTTTTGAAGTCACTTGATTTCATAGCTTCATTAGCGCGCTGGCTGTTGGTCTGCGCTGTATCAGCCAGTGTGTGTTTTCCATGGCATTTGTGTTTGTTCGTGCTCGCACGAACTGCGTCTCCAGTAAATACATTTTTCAAGATTGCTTTAGGGCAAGTGGTAAAAAGCAAAGCAAAAATATATTCTCAATTCTGTAAAACTAATGCAGACACTTGTCTACTAAATGCACACACACACACACACACACACACACACACACACACACACACACACACACACACACACACACACACACACA
>JAUESF010000057.1:6413513-6430048 GCA_032274765.1 Malacoctenus tetranemus
GCGTGCGTGCGTGCGTGCGTGCGTGCGTGCGTGCGTGCGTGCGTGCGTGCGTGCGTGCGTGCGTGCGTGCGTGCGGCTTGGTTCAACTCCCCTCAGGGTTTTTTTCTGTCTTTCCAAACTGAATTTATTTTGGATTTTTACAAGGTCTGATCTGCTCAAATGAAACAACTACCTGACCTTGCGCTCAATCATTTAGAAAAGTGAGCGAAAGAATAGACAGAGTGTAACCATGACACCAGAATGTGTTGCAGGGTGTCGAGCCACAAGCAGAACATATTTCATCTTGAGATCAAGCTGATGATGGGCCAGAAAATAGACATTAAGGACACGTGTAGAGTGCTGTCTACATCCTTTGATCAGGGGCTTCATTTGTTATCGGTTGAAGATTTCTATATACACATTTGGTGAACAGACATCAAAAACACTAGAATGCTTTTCTGTTCTTTTCATGAGCTTTGTAATGAGTGCATGGATGGTTTTGACATTCTTCCAAAACAAAGCAGAATCATGGATCAACACAGCAGATAATCTGTTGGGTGTAAAAACAGTGGTGGCCCATTGGGAGCAATTATCAATACGCAGCCAAGTTAAGCTACTTCAGAGCCACGGTAGGACCTTAGATTCTACATTGCACAAACCTCTGTCAGATAAAGAATCAATGAATCAGGCGAACACTCTCCAGTAAACAACCTCTGCTCCTGCACCATCTCTGCTGTGAGGAGATGCAGCGAGCGAGTGAAAGGTGACCACGAGGGAAGCTTCATGGTCATTTTTCTCAGGAGGATGAACTGTGTATACCTCCTCACTCTTCCTTGAATCATTTACTGGCACTAAAACCACTGAAGCCGAGTCCATAAAGTAGCAGTCAGACAACAGTTAAGAAGAAAGGAGCCAGAAAAAAACCTAAAGCTGCACATCAGATTGATTTAGCGCTGACATTGCATCGCGTGCTGCCACAGTATTCGCGTCACAAATGGTGCAAAATCAGCAAAATAAAAGGAAGTTAAAATAAACTCAGCAGCTTTGGAAGGTGCATGTTTCCACGAATCATGCACAGATTTGGACCTTTGCTGACTTAAAAAAACATAAAGTTACCGACTACAAAGCAATAATTTATGAGGAATAGGTCATTACCACCGTCATCAGAGAGAGAACCGTTTCAAAACAAAACTGTGTGTTCAGCCCATCTGCATTCACAAAGCTCCCTCCACTCGCTCCGACTGTGGTCGGGGCAGAGGAAGTTGTGAGTTTAAGCGCCCTCATTTGTTCGCAGGCTTCGTTCTCTGAATAAACGATGCTGAGGCGAAGCGTCCCGAGAGGACAGCAGTGAAAAACATCACTTCAACGTAATTTTCAGTAAACATCAAGACTAAAGTCACACATGGGAGAAGAAAGGGGGGAGTCTGGTGGAGAGCAAAGGTGTGCTTCATTTCGAAAATGCATAACAAAGCTGGGAAACGCATCATATGGCCTGATTCTTTCCCCCTGCTTTTGTGTGTGATCCACAAGAGAGCCACAATCTAAAAATGAAAAGCTGCGTAAGAGTGCTACACACAGCAACTTTATAGGCACACAGTCACATTACCCAGCAGTTCTTACATAAGCGCATCTAACAATGCATCTCAGCCCAGCCTCCTCTCATCTAAACATCACCGTCGCTTGTTCGCTTCAACCGTGGCTCTCCTCCCGGTTCTTTCATTTCTGTCTTCTGGAGTGAGGATTGGAGTTAATCTGGCGCCAAGATTTTTTTGTAATCTGATCCAATTCCCTTTCACACTTGCAACGCACACACAAGTCTCATCCGCTTGGTAGCTGACACAACCACAGAATAACACCAACACACGCGCGCACTCACAAATAGATCAGCTCCATTTCAGTGGTGCCACCTCTCTAATCCTTTTGCTGCAGGCAGCTGCCAAAGCAGCAGCGCTCACCCACCCAAAAACACAATGCACGACCAAAAAACGCACGTCGGCACAGATGCATACAGTGATGCCCACATATCACATACATGCCTACAGGCACGCGAAACTCATGATTATAATGAACGCGAGCATGTGTGCGCCCACACTCGCACGGTCCTATATGCACCCACACACTCACATTCATCCCAGCTGTGATGGAGAGGAGCCTGACCGGAATCTCTCCATCCGCTTCCTCGTTTATGTTTTCATGCCTTCATTCCATTTGCTGCTTAAGTGTGTCTTTTGGTGCTCCCTTCATCAGCCATGCCCGTCCACATTTTGCCCCCTCTGCCTGCACGATTAAGATTCAGGTCGTCCTCGCTCCCTCTCCAGACCCATTTTCCTCCACTTGCAGTTGCATTTTATATCAAATCATTTGCAACACATAAAGAAAACATTGTGTTTGGTCACTCAAAGAAACACAAACACGCTACTGAGAAATCTAGGCGGGAAACAAGCAATTTCACGGATCTGAGAGTGAGGGATGAAACAATGATCGATTGTAGTAATGGCAGGTTTTATGGAAGAGGTTTGACTGAACATTTGATTTGTTATGTCTATAATCCTGAAGAAATATTGAGATGGGATGAAACTCTTGGCTGACTGATACACAAATTACCCAGAGTGCTGACTGTGGCCATTAGGAGAGCATGTTGCAGACTTAGCAGGTTTACAGTCTGAGGCGAGATCACCAAAGCTCAGCTGGATTCTGTTTACTGTGTTTCTGTTTGACCTTTCATTTCTGATGGGGGTTGAAACTCTTGCATGGACCCCTACAGTGCTGATGTACACAATCTTTACAACATCACTTATTTAGTTTCTTGTGCAAACATTTCCTAATCAGCACAAACTAAATAGCTCTAAATTTTACAACAAAACAATTGTGTGATCACAGAGGCTGGTCAGGTTATCTAAAGCAAAGGATCCCAAACCCCCTTTGAGTGCACCAGAGCCCACTTAGTGGTCAGAAGCAAAGAAACATCCTCATATTACACCGCTACAACATTGCTCTCATGCCCTGGTAATGTGACGGGCAAAGGTCAAAGTTCAGGCATTGAAGCAACGGCCAATCGAATCTTTATGATATTTTCAATGACATTTTCGCAGCCTATAGCTAAATGCCATGACTGAAGGTGAGTCCCAGGAGCTCGCTGGATAGGCATCTCGAATGCCATCCAGCTCTGTGCGCCTGCTCATCCAAAGGCAGACAGACATGCAGGAGGTAAAGACCTATAAGGGTCAGATAAACCACTTCTTCCCACAGTCAGCTCGATATTTCTCTGACCACTTTCCTCTGATTCTTCTCTATGTTTTTTAGACCCTTTATCTGGTTTCACCACAAAGCAAACCGTAACTTCACCTGTGATCTCTTCCTATGTCAAATTGTACTTTGCTCCACTTTCAACACTTCAATTCTCAAAACAAAAAAAAGGAAGTCAAGGGAGTCAACGATGGGCAGATGGCAGGAGAACCATGGCGAGGACAGAGGGACAACGGAGGACAGGAGGTAAATGGTGACTGCAGCAGATGGCCGAGCAACAAGAGAGGGAGAGAGTAAGGAGAGAGATGGAGCCACAGACAGAGGGAAGGTGGACACTGGTATGGCCGAGGGCCAAATCAAAGAACCTGTAGGTTCACTGAGGGAGAAGAAGCTGACAGGGTGTCAGAGGATGAAACAGGCCCCGACATGTGATGTAAGAGTGATGAAAGGACAGGCCAGAAGAAAAGCAGAGGTAAAGGCTTTAAAGCTGTACGCACACTTTACATGGTAGATGTGATGAAAGCCACTTAACTGCAGCACAAACAGGGCAGCACAAAGACACATGAGGCAGGTTCAGTCGTGATCTGAGCAACACTGCTGTCGTCAGCCGGTAACAGCGAGAAAGCATCCGGTGTCGGTTACGTAAATGTTCACGGTGGCTTTATATTTAGACATGCTCCTGTGTTCTTCCTGCAGATGAAGCCGTGAAGGGTTTGGAAAAACACCGTGACACTTGACGTGGTTACATGGACACCGTTCCCTCATTTTGTTTGGAGATTTCAGGTCAGCCGTGCATGCGGACGTGAGCTGCAGCTTTATATGCGCTGATGCATTCGGCTGAAACGGCTGCGGGATGTTTGCTAAAGTGACAAACACGGCGTGTCAGGTGAAAACTACTTGTCTGTCATAAAACTATTAATGCTGATGGATTATTTCAAGTCTTGTTCACTTAATTTACAAAAGAAGTTGAGTGGATGCTGCAAATCAATGCTGAGCAGATTCCCCTCCACACATACATGCCACAGCTTCATGAGCACTGAATGCAAAGATCTACACATTATTTTTTGCCAGAGAGAGAAAAGATCACAAACAATCAAGAGGGAGTAAACATACAATTCTCTGCACTTGAATCAAGCAGTCGAGCAAACACAGTAGGAACGTTCCTGGCATGTAATCAGTTACATTGTTCACAGTTTGCAGGTTTTTATTTATCAGATTACAAAATATACAATACTCTATTAGTACTTTTTGTTTACATCTATCCATTATTTACATTACTATTAATTAATATCTTTTTGTATTGGTACTTTTCCAATACAGTTGGAACAGAGTCATCCTGCTGCTGTCTGAGGAGCCACTTGGGTCTCTGCGTCCTCTGTGCAATAATAATGGAGACACGTCCTCCTCTGCAGAGGGTTAAACCAACACTCTGCAACCAATTGAAAATCAGCTGTTTTCTTCTTCACGTTGTTTGTCTGAAAAATCCACGTCTCTGAACAGTGAAACCTTTGGCACACAAACACAACTTCACTCTATAGAAACTCTGTCTCTGAGTCTGAGCAAAAGCTGCAGCTCACATTTGTCATTGGAAAATCCAGTAAAGATGAGGTTTGGGCTTTTTAAGTTGGATGTGAGACAATTCAAATAAACCTCCGCACAACCCACCAAACCAGGGAGGTGACAGTGGTGAGAACAAATTTTACATGCACTGATGAAGGGTTAAAGATGTGCAACAACTGTCAGCTCCACCTGCATCATCTCTCTGCTTTAAAGTAGCTCTTTGTAGAACAGACCAGCAGGCTTTCAGAAGCTGCAGAAAAAACTGTTCCGACGAGATCTCACAGCGATGACACAACAACAATGGATTAAGAAAAAATAAAAGCTTGGCTGAAAGAACCTGCAAACAGAATAGAAGCTGTAAGGCCATCAGGCAGCGGTGTAAAGGGAGCTGTGAATAGTCTGGAAGCAGGGCGGCCATAAAGTGCACATAGAAGCTGTGGAGAGCGAGGGATGGAGGAAAGGCAATACAGGCAGGATTTAAATCAAGCCAGCCACAGAAGACACCTAACAGGAATTTACAGTCCACGTGTGGACATGCTGCATTGTGGGCTCATAAAATCTGATGTTTACTATCAATTAATTTAAAAAAAGGACATCAAAGTGCAAAGAGCAGCAATAACTTTAGATGTACTGAAGGGACATCGGGCAGAAAAGAAGCCCATCCTGAAACAACACTGCACAGACCAGAGGAAGTTTCTATCAGTTGATTCGCTGTCGGTAAACTGTCACACTTTAAGGCGTTCGGCTGAGTTGAGGTGAGAGTTTGTTTGATTGTTCCACATCATGTCCTTGAACCCTGTCCACTAGTGTCTCTTACAGGATGTCTGTCCACATGTCTGCAACAGAAACGTCACGACTCTGAACAATGATTCACAAAAAGCTGAAGAAAAAAAAAATAGTCTTCAGGTACAAATGCAAACTAAATGTATTTCCTGGATTACATTGGCACATTTGATTGAAATGGATTTCTAACAAAATAAACAAACAATAAAACCCAAGTGATAGAATAAACTCGATAAAAGACAGGTGCAGCGATAGGAGCACGCCGCACATTCAGCTTCAAATCATCTCGCTCCCTTTCTCTCCCATCCGTCTTCCTCTGCTGTACTCGTCCTCATCCCTCTGTGAAAGCTGTGATATAAGAGGCCATAACATTTTATAACCGTCTTTCTGATTCTCTGCCCCATTACTACACAGGGCTTCTCTCCATCTGCCGGCTCGTCTGAGCCTCAATCTCCTCGTCCTCCCACTGCTCAGTCTGCCAACTCTCTGTTTTATAAATGAAAGCTGCTCTGAAGCTGGAGTGACTGTACATGGCCGGTGTTGCTGAGGTAAACTTACACTGCGGCTGCAACACCACAAGTGAATTACTACAATAATCTGTAAAACTCTGCTACATGATAAAAAAAAACATCCACAAGCTAAGAGGATCAAGCCCCTTTACATGAGTGAACAAAAGCAAACATGCTGTTCGACATTGTTTAATCTTAACCAAAGTAAATTGAGACAAGGACAACTCCGGTGGGCCCTCTGTGGTCAAACAGCAGGATCTCAAAGGGTTATAACAGGCTTATCTTAAAGTACAGACTTCATTGTGGATTTATTTGTGAATATCAAAAGCAATAGAAGGTGGTTATCTGTCTTGATAAAGGGGGGTTCAAAAGCCAAGGAGCTGCTTCAATCAGGGTAAAGATGAAAATAATGGACAGAAATTGCAGGAGGAAGTGTAAAAAAGATGCAAATTTAATACATAATAGATAGATAGATAATCTGAGCTGAAAGTACACTGCATGATTTATAGAGGCTGAACTGTATTTGTTAATAAATAATAGTTGTGTTTTTGGTGAAATGTCCAAACAGTTCTGTATTTTGTAGGCTTAAAGAGTCAGGAGAGTCGGCCCCCTGACAGGCTGATGATGGATTTTCCATGCAGTAAAAACAGGGCTTTCCTGCAGAGAAAACAAGCCCACTCATACGCAGAGTGGAAGTGACAGCAGCGGCGGTGCTCCGGACTGAGGACAGCTGCTGTGTAACCAGCACTCTGTGACTGCATGACAGCCCACCGTTCTGGAAGTTAGCAACAGCCACCGTGTCGTCTGCTGTTAGATCTGGACCAACGCCGTCCAGCTGTGTGAGTTAAATTCTAAGTAGATAATGAAGGCGGTGCGACGTGTTTGTGTGCAAACTGTCCCGCTCTCATTCTGTGAGGGGAAAGATTTGATAAAATCACAGGAAGAGGTAAAACAAACTTCCTCGCAGTGTCCAAAACTGTGATTGTCTGATACCAGCTCATATTGTTAAAGATTTAGGTAAGTTTACTGTCTAAACAATGTGAAAACTAAATCCTGCAACCTACAGTAATTACAGAACTGCACGCTCCTTGATTTATATCCTGGATTATGTTGGTCCAGTTATTCAAAATGAATGTGACTGCTCGCCCCAGCGACTGATCAGGAGTCTGTAGTAACCTTCGTTAGTCGGTAATCCTCTCTCATCGTGCTCGCTCAGTGCAGATTTTGTTAGACAAAAGCATAACAGGGAGGCCTTGAGACTTGCTGAAGTTGAAACTTTATATTCACTAAAGAGATGAGCGTGTGGTGATTTCACAAAGTGCCGCACACTGCAGTCTTCCATCATCCCTCCATCTGAATGTGCCCACTTTGTTCCTAAATCCTGCTTTCACATCTGACTCCGCCGCTGCCACACTTTAGCACGCCGCCTTCCTCGCCTCACCTCTGACTGCTCCTATTCTGCACTCATTCCTCCTCTAAATCTGCTCCGATATTGAGTATTACTCCTCATTTCTGTCCTTTTATTCCCTCTCTCTCCGTCCCCTCCATCTCACATGCTGCCCTCAATCACCCTTTGCTCTGTCAGCAGTTAATGGAAGCATAATGAGCTTGTTGTCCATAAAATGATGAGAAGGAGGAATGAACACAGCTGCCTAATGATCAAAGAGCAAACCACAACACACACACACACACACACACACACACACGCACACACACACACACACACACACACACACACGCACACGCACACGCACGCACACACACACAGCTGGACAAATGAGGACACACATGTTTTTACACAAATATAAGCAAGGGTGACACATACAACCGCAATTATTAATGTTCGCCCATGCAGAGAGGTGTGCCTGCTGCCTCCTGATACAAACAGACAATCCACTCCCTTTTAGGAAGTTCGCACCTAAAATACAGCTACGATCGTCTTTTCTTCCTCGTCATTCCTTCCTCTCCCTCGCACCCCCAGCACCCACCCCCATCTCTCTCCCTCGATCTCACTCCATCCAAAACATATCTGGGGCAGAAATATGGTTTAGACTGTGTGTGATTGCTGTTCGGTGCAGACGTGCACACAGTTCTTCGTCTGCCTGTGTGTGAGACCAAGATATGGCTCCAGTCTGCACACGACAACACCCACACCACAGTGTGTGACACAGCCGGAGGGAGGGGGGGTGAATAAGGAGAGATAACAAAAGCAGCAAACGGGGAAAAAACAGACAGTTTTGTGTTGATGCACATGTGGAAGTGGAATTAATTCAGCTCAGTGTTCAGGTTATATGTATCGTCTGTGAGGTGTCACTTCAATTTTGTGCCATATGTTTCCTGTGTGCGTGTGTGTCCTCACATATGAAAGAGCAAAACAAATGCCGACGCATCCAACAGGAAGGGAAAAATACAGATAACAGGAATAAGTTCTTCTAAATAAGCAACTTAACGACATGAAATGTGAATCATTATGTCCGTAAAGCCTCGTGGTCACACAGGGAGAGTTCGACATGCTGCCAATAGATTCTGCACATTCAAAGAAGTTCACAAAAATAGAAAAAAAAACAACAAAGAAATGGCAGAGCACTGACGAGTACAGTTTGTGCACGGACACCTGTCACAGGCAGAGTGACGGGGCGTTGAAAAAGCACACACAGGAAAAAAATGGGACAAAAACATGAAATTCAAGCAGGGAAAAGCTCGACACCAGCAGGAGGAGAAAATAATGAGAAAGTACAAAAATGGAGATAAAGTGAAAAAAAAGAGAGAGTGAACGGAAGCAACATTTAGAAATGAGACCAGCATGAAGAGAGGAGAACGAAAACGAGGAGGGTTTAAACACAGAAGAAGGTGAAGTGTTGTAAACATTATCCTACACGCTTAATCAGGGACGTACACAAAGTGTAAAACTGCTGATGCAGGTGGTTCGACAGAACGAGCGTTCGTGCACTTTCTGTTTGGAGAAAAAGTGGAAAACAGAACGAGGAAAAGGAGAGCTGTAGGAAAAAAAAGCACAGGAAGTCTTCCTGGCTCCCCTGTAATAAAATATTACTGTTGCACTTTCTATTTTGGTTCTGCATCTATAGCTCAAGCTGAATGGAGAGTGTGTATGACAGGATGTTCAGCAAATGATCCTGTTTGTGTGAGAGAAAAAGTGAACTTTTGTCCTAAAAACTCCTGAAAAACTTTCCTCTTTCTTGGTTAATTTCCCCAAAGGCAAATTTGTTTTCCCCCCACAGCCGTCAGAGAGAAACCACTTGATACTGCGAGCAGCACCTACGGCTTCAGTTCTTTGGCCCACATTCGCAGATTTGGATGGAGAGCTTGTCTTTATTTCCTCTCACAGTCCTCAACGCCGAGCTGGGAGGAAGTGGAACTACATCCAACACACTTGGACATACTGGACATCATTTGGATGCTGAGTGAGGAGTAATGTAGCCCCAGCTCGTCAGTGCTGCAAAATGAGTCCCGACAGGGGAACATCCCATCGTGACGCTGATGATTTCATTAAAAGCTTAAGACTAATTCACAAGCTAATGCCAAAACGTAGTCAGGCATGCCTGTCACAAGCCAGGGAGTAATGTTTCTCTGGAAAGAGCTGTCCCTCCCTAATTCAATTACAGATTAACCTAATGGATGGACAAACTGTCTGCGGAGCTTACTGTCAAACATCGGATCACTGCACTCAAATATTGTGTACACCAAAGCAACATGACGAAAAACCCTGCTGCTAATTTCTCCTGATGACAAAAGTTTCAATGTTTGTCCTGCATAAACATCTGTGTACAATCTCAATTGTTCCACCTGTAAATATTCATGAAATAAGAATGAGACTCCATCTTGAAAAGTTAGAGGCAGGTTCACAGATTCTTGCTCCCACATCGACCTCAAACTCTCCACAGCACAGCAGCATCTCTGCCTCTCTGCTGCTAAATGTATCAGAGAATACTGCAGAATAAAACCGTGTTTGTGAGTGAACTTCATCTCTTTCTCACAATGGATGAGATTTGGATAAAAGTCTGAATTGCGAGGATTTTGCAAATGTAATCAAAATTTAAATGAGTTGCTTCATTCTGTAGTTTCCTGAGAGTTATTCTGCCTCCAAATGGAGCGCTGCTGTGACCATTCATTATTCATGACCACTTACTTTTGGCTGTTCTTTAGTGTTATTGCTGCACGTAGTGACATAAACAGCACCGAGCCTCGCTTTCCCCTCGCTCGCACCACTTTCTCCTGCTTCATCCTCACCTCGCTCCATCCTTCCAACCTTCCCTTGGCTCTAATTTCAGAGCGCACAGTTGGCTTGAGTTTCCTCCCAGCTGGCGGAAAGAATCAATACCTCCTCACTTTTGTCTGCTCCTCACTTCCTCTTCCATGACTCTCTGTGCCTTACTCAGTTTCTCTTTTCCCTCTCAATATGCTTCACCCTAATTCCATTTCCTTTTTTCTGCATTGCAATTTTCCGTCTTTTGTCAACCTTTCCTCGGAGAGAAACCACCTCGCCGCCCACATTTGTCGTTTCTTGTTTGGTCACCAATCTATGCTGTATTCTTTACGAGCCACTGCCATTTCATTATCACACTTTGAGCTCCGTTTAAACTTGCAAAAAGCACTTAGAGCAGCAAGTCTGCTGGCATGCATACACAAGCCAGCGAGGCTCAAAATAGCACCGGTCCAATCACAAGTGCCAATGTCACCCTGACATGCAAGACTCCACCACTGCTTTGTGCATCCTGCATTACACAGACCACAGCAGAATCTGTGTTTGCGTTCTGCACACTGTACACACACACTCACACACAGACCGGGACGCTGGCCAAACTGAATGAAAGTGAGACAGGAGGAGGGGGAGGGGGAGAGCCGAGAGATCTGAGGATCGCAGGAGAAGCTGCTGTTGTGACGTGTGAGTGCTTAAAACCATCAGCCACTTTTGCTTGTGATTACATCTGACACAATCTCTTACACTCATTCATGTTTGTTCTGTTTCATCTGTGCTGTTGCCGCTCTGCAATGCGCTTGTCAGTCAAACAGAGGGGGTGGCACCCGAGGGTGTTACGTGGGGAAAAAAGGTTTTTTTAGTGGTTCACAAAAAAAGCTTTCAAACTCTGCTAGTTCACAGCAGCTTTCATGATAACTGGAGAGTAGCATAATGAGCCTAATGTGTGGATGTGGATGCTAAGTAGCAGCACTAATAGTATCATGTAACGCTGAGCTTTGCATCTAATCTGTGGTAACACAACGAGGTGCTCTGAGAAAGTATCAGTAACAACACAAGCCAACACATGATGTTTACTGTTAATAAAGTGATTCCCAAACAACATGTCAGGACCACGATAAACAACAATGTCCCAAAATGAAAAGAAGGCAGGAAAGATGTAGTTACACAACATCTTTTCAATTATTCACCGACTCTTAAATCAATTTTTGATAAAGATTGCTATCTGCTTTCTCTATCTGCCTCCGTCTGAACCACTTACAACCTCAAAACACAGAATGTGACCACTAAAAACCTGAAAAAGGGTGTTTGAATTACGAACATTTTGAATGTGATCTTTAGCTCAAAGTGCGGAACCTTTATGTGCTATTGTACCAGAGTGCAGAGGAAATCAATTCCCAGAGAGTGAAGCAGAAGAATGGTGAAGAGATGCTCACAACAAAGGAAGCTGTCAAACACTGAAGAATATCAAAGAATTAAGATAAACAGACGATTCAGAGAAACCTGACAGACGAGGAGAAAATTAGCAATAATAAGACAGAAATTGATGCATCGGCTCAGCATAACACAATCACTCATCTAAACTACTTCCAAATGCATTTTCCTGGAATAAATATTTAATTGTGGTGGTTGAAAAGTTTAAAAAACAAGCAAAGGGTCTAAACCTACAGACAGAATGGAGCCTGCATGTGTGCAGGTAGTGATAATGTTTACAGTGAGGTGTCCACCTCCAGAGACAGAAAGTCAATCTGAATTCTTGATCTCTGTGGAGGTCTCTTGGGGGGGCACATGATACGTCTGAGAGCGCATCGTCTTTTCAATCACCGTCGCTATGGTGATTGACAGCAGAACTAATTCTGCGTTCAACACCCACAGTGGGCTGATAGACGCCTCTGTACACACAAACAAAGCTTCACAGGAGGACGGGGCACAAGAGGCCTGAGACGCCACACAAGGCGGGCGCACAGAGAGAGACACACACTCCAGCCCAGCCTTTGATGTCACACACAAACAACTTTGTCTTGAATACCCACAAACAGACAGTGGGTGCTATTATTTCAGGAGGCTGTCAGGCTTCCAGACACTTTCATTATATGGTCACTGAAATGCCAAACACTCCGGACACTCACACAGAACCGCAGAGAAAAAGGCAACGCTTTCTTCTCTCCCACTAATATGCAGCCAACAAATGAGCCTTTGAATGTGTCAGAGCTCACAGGAAAATATTAATTTATGTCACATTAATCAAACTCACATTATCATGACAAGGTCCAAAGGATCATGCTTCTGATTCTTGCCATACTCTCACACACGAGCTGAAGGCATTCTCCAAATAGAACCAGCTTTAGACACAATCACCTGAATGCTTGTGATAAATGACAGAGATCTATGAAAAATTTCACATTTTCTGGACTCTGAAGGGCAAACGAAAAGGAGAGAGATCTATACTTTCAGTTTTAGAGTCAAAATCATCTGTGGACGGAGCAAAATACTCCACAAAAACATTTCTCTCAATACACAAGACACCGACGTGCCCACCGACTTTAAACTCTCCCTCTTTATTTCCCTTCTCTCCATTTCGCACAAAATACTCCAGCAAATTACAAGTTTATGTTCTTTTCCCGCTTCTCGCAGCTGCAATAATGTTAATATCTCTGCTAATTTTTGCCTGAAGTGAAAAAAGTTCATTAAAAACAAGAAAACAGAGGGTGCAAAATGCTTTCATCTCAGTTGTCACACACCTCGCCCACTCAGGTACTGCAACTGAATGCCTGATTACATGTGTGCATAAAACCTCTGTTATTGTCCCCTCTGCAGGTAATAATAACCTGATAATACGCTGCAAGGGGAGAAATGGCGGTCAGAGAAGCTTCGGTGGTATAAAGTCTCCTCCACATCACTGTCTCCCTTCACTTCTCACACTGAGAAAAGCGTTTGGCAAATTAGACGGACAGTTTTGTTTGCTGCAGACATTTGAAGCGAGCTGTGAGCTGTAAGTCAAACAGGTGGCAGTGGTTCTGTTTCAGCTGAGGCCTGTTGTGTCCTCACACTTGCAGCAATCCGGAAAGAAGTTCAAACTGTGGGAGCAGGTGAACCAAATTCATTACAGTAGCTTTGAATGCTTCGTTAGAACAGATCACAGAGAAGCATTTCCTCCGTTCGCTTCGACTCCCTCACAACAGCTCGCACTGCCAAAATCAAGTCATCATATAGAGGCCTGCAAAAACACTGCATCTGACTGCCAAAATGCGACATAAAGCCATCGCGAGGCTCACTGGAAGAAACCCAAAGAGTGGGTGAAACTGTGGCGCACAATATAGAAGAAAAGTGAGGAGTCTACGCTGTGGCCAAAGGCAGGGTCAGTGGTATTACAGGATCTGGACATGGAAGCTGCTTATCGGCCAGTCCTTTTTCTGTCTCGCCTGCAGCTGGAGCAGAGAGCTGCGGCATCACAGCACGACACCGACAGCAGCAGTAAACACGGGCAGCCTGAGAAAAACAGCGCTGCTCTCCTCCGGCTCGCTCATTTGTTTCTGAAAGCGAGCTGAAATGAAGCTCCTGTAGATTTCAGGATTTCACTATTTTGTCAATCTTTAGTTCGAAAATACCACAAATAGTCCAGGAAAACCACTAAGTGTTGGAAACACTGTGGTAATAGGGTGAAATCAGGGTCATACAAGTCTAAAAGTTGAAGAAGAATCTATATGAGACAAGATCAAACACCATTTATAGGCTAAACCACAGCTAAATCCTTTTAAATATCTGTGCTGCAGAGGTGGAATCAAATTTATTTCCTCGACAGACAGTAAATCATGAACTTGAAAAATTAAGCACCCATGAACAGTCTGATAGCGCAGTGTGATACTGGGAAAGTTAAACTACGTGGAACTATTTCTTTCACAGTTCAGTGACTTTAAAGTGGCAATTTAGCTCATCTGGATTTTCACTCGTCATTCAGTAACATTTACGCTAAATTCTGCCACTTTGAAGCCGCACATGTTTGCACCAGAGCAGAGAGTGATCGACGGTGGCTCAGTCACGACTCAACTTTGTAAAACTCGAGCGTTCGAACTGTACGAGTTGCAGGACGGTTCCACTTGTGAGTACAAAAGGAGAAGACATTTAATATTCACCATTTTCCTGCTCAGTGATCCCACAAAAACAACCAGCAACTAAATCTGTTTTCAAACAACAGTAAATGTATCTTACAGATGATTTATGCACAGCCAGCCTGGGACCAAAATACCACTTTGTCTTCACTTGTTATTGACACAAATCTCTTGGGGCAGCTGCTGCCACGCTGCAACGCTGTAGTGTAAGACATTTTGTCAAATGTAATGACCACTGTCAGAGCCATGTAATCTTATCTGTCATGACTAGAAACGACAGCCGATTGGTGCACAGATGCTGCAAGGATTTATCACACAACTTATCAAGCAGGTCTGATACCAAACTTCAACCAGTGGCTCTAGTCCAACATTGTGTCTCTGTTTGTGACAGTGTTGAGGAAGATCTCGTGCGCTGGTTGCTGGTGCACGGATTTTACATCCACACGCAATTTCCTTTCTCAGTTAAGATGATTTAAATAATGTGGGGGGAGGTAGCAGAGTTCAAATCAACAGCAAGCAATCGTAAAAGCCCAGATAATCACACGCAGCACAATATTGAATGAACAAGCAACGACGCGGCAAATCACTTTGATTATTAAAATCTCACATCGCTGGAGTAAATGTATCAGTCAGAAAACTAATCAGGACCGGCTGGGGTATTGCATGTGTTTCTCTCAATGAAATGTCAGAGTTCTCACGGTCATAACACGAGGGAGGACAAGGGAGGGAGGGAGTGAGAGTGAGAGTGAGAATGTGAGAGTGAGAATGTGAGAGAGAGAGAGAGAGAGTGAGAGAGAGAGAGAGAGAACAAAACCACTTTCTAAACGAGTCCAGAAAATCAGCTGTCCGAGCAGCAGATAACAGGTGAGAGCACCGCTGACCATTTGACAGTATCTGTGGCTTCCCTGTGAGGTCTGGCTTGATATCCACTCTGAGGTTACTTCCTGCAGCCATCTGTGTTGCCAGGCAACTTTGTTCCTGAGGACAGTCTGTCAGGAGAACTTGTGGCTTGCAGTGAGTTCAAAGACTCAGATGGAGGCTGCCGATAATTGAAGATGGGTGATATGTATAGGTGGCGAGATGAAGGGGGACGGGGCGGCAGCACCGAGGAGGCGCCATTAGGATCAGATAAGAGGCGAGAAGAAGGTGTAAGAAGAAGTTGGAGGAAAGTTGGTAAATGTGAGAAAGTGTTGGACCGAGTCCTGCATCTTATAGGCTTCCTGAGCTGCTGACTTCATCACATCACGCTGGGAAACAAAGTACAAACTCATAGGGATCCATGTTTAAAGCAAAAAGGTTATCTGAACCCAAGAACCATCATCATCACAAAACTCTGCAACCTTTCGCAGCATCAACCCACTGCCTCCAATATCAGTCTGAGACCCCACCGCAGTGGTCTCCTGTGGCCATCGGCTGATCTCGGGTCAGAACTTCATGGAGCCACTAGGAGACTTGCTGGAGTGTTTGACAGCAGGTAAAAGGAAGCTCGTGTGCTCTTTTCTGACTGGTTTCCACAAGACAGAACAACAACCCTATCATTCAAACATTCCTGCATGTCTGTCTGTCAGTCCAGCGAGTTTGAAGGGCAGCAGAGTGAGTTGAGGCAGTTGTTTGCCCCCCCCTGGCTGACGTTTACGCCCCGTGTCTTTTCTAGAGAGCGATGAACAGTGACACTTAGCAGCATCCGATTTTTTTTTTGAATGATTTCCTTGGTTTTTTGGAGACTTCTTTGACAAGCCGCTGATCTGCTCTTAGAGGAAAGTCGACATTCTCTGCTAAGCTGCTATTGCTTGACATCGTCTCTTTCTGACGATAATGTCTCACAGGCGATTTGGTAACAAGAAAGAGCTTCAGAACAGTCTTCAGACTCCATGGTTGTGCGTGTGCGTGTTAAAATAAGAACACTACAATTTGCTGTTGAATTCATCGAGCCTGATTAGAATGAAGCAGCTTCAAACACACAGTAAAGCGAACACATTAGTAGGTGTGAACACACCTTTTATCCACAGCAGAACTGAAAGGCTTTGTCTCGACAGCCGAAGCAAAAGAACAGGACAAAACTGGCCACTGGATGGAAGCAAATGTACTGCTTGATGGGTGTGTGTGTGTGAACAAGAGCTGTGGTCGTTTGCG
>JAUESF010000057.1:6430148-6444373 GCA_032274765.1 Malacoctenus tetranemus
AAAACTGGCCACTGGATGGAAGCAAATGTACTGCTTGATGGGTGTGTGTGTGTGAACAAGAGCTGTGGTCGTTTGCGCTCACACATGCTGCACCAATCGAGCACTGGTTAATATTTTTTATTCTCCAAGGACGACGTGACTCATTAAAAATAAATGTGGCCTCACATCATCCTTCGCTGTTGTACACAAACACGGTCAGGCTATGACAAATACACACACACATTAATACCGGAGTTCATCCCCAGCACCGCTTTGGGGCCATGTTTCAAATACCTGCAGTGAGAGCCGGCCCCAGCTCTGAAGTGGAAGCCTTCACTGTGGGGAACGACTCAAAGTGAAATGCAGTCACAGCACATAGCAGCAGGTAAACGTACAGCTGGAGGAGAGGAGGAGGCAGAGGGTCCAGAAATAGAAAAATGAAAGATGGGGCCCACGGCAACTGAGGCCCCCGGTGATAATCTACAGGTTTGATCCCACAAACTGAGGGTGGATGTTTGTGTGCGGCCTTTAATGTATGTTGGGACTTTGTTTACTATAGCTGTAAGGGCCAACACCACTTTATCTGTGAGCACTGAAGTACTTTCAAAACATTTATACATTCCTCAAACTTCTAGCAAAAATATGGTCAAATGTGGTTGAGCAACAGTGTAAAAATATAATATTTGTCAGTATGGTAACAAAGTGCTTCTGTAAAATCCATTAATGCAACAAAACAAAGATTAAATGATAGTGATCTGTTGTAAAATGATCACACTGCCATATGTTACTCACAGCAGACCATAAACGTATCAAATGTGAAATTAAATGCCGTTTGATTATTTCATGGACGATATAAATAAATTCAGAGATTACTATCAGCCTAATGCAAAGCTTCAAGTATTAAAGGCTGTAAATTCATGTTGATTTTGCAGTGAGGAAATGAGAGACACAGGAACTTGAGTGCAGACTTGATGTTTCCCTCGTTAAATGGAGCCTGCTCGTGATTCTCACTATATATTCAAACATAATTGGTACCCATCTTCTTGCTAAATCACATGTCAGTGCAGGTCACATTACAAATTCTTTAATTTAGCACCCTCTCTAACCAATTTGTATGTATTTTTTATGATAATAAATATCAAATGATGATGATCTGCTCTCTTTATCCCCCCAGTATAGAAGCTGAGGATTTGCACTGCACAGGCTGCCAGAGATGTATATATTTATGTCGCCATTTACATTTATGAGACGTTCTTTTTTTTTAAGCAAAAATCTCACACAGTCTTTCAAATATAAAAGGAAACAATGTTATTGCCTTGAAGCAAACTAAATACGTGGCCTTGAAGAGCAGTGTTTCACAAACACAGGTAGTCGTGGCTTGTCTGAATACGGCGCCGAATATACACACCACAAACTACAGATACGAGGTAAACACAAAGATAATTGACTCACAATGAAAGTGGAGGTTTGAGTTTGCGCCTGTAAGCAGCAGTAACAGCAAACACTCACACAGAGAACATGTGGCAGCGACGCTGCAGATAATAAATGTCCCTGCACTCCTTAATGTCTTCTCAGGAGCTGCAAACGGTGTGTGCCCGAGCCTGCCTGCATGACATACACTTGTTGGGACTCATCATCTCCACGCTGTTATTTAAAGAGCAACATCAGTCTTGTTTCAAATGATAATGGCTGAGGAGAAGTCGTAAACGAGATGCCGCTCCTAACCGTGCGGAAGCGGAGAGGTTTGTCACCTCAGACAGACGAGCTGGGCGACGCCGTCCTGTGATCACCGCCGAGAAAAAAGTCCCTCCTGCAGCAAGGTCACAGCATGAGTCTCCCAAAGTTTCTCGTCCCTCTCTCGCTCTCTCTCTCTCTCTTGCATAACCATCAGTATCATCAAGGTCGTTTTTTAAGCAAATCACCACCCTCGGCCCCCCTCACTTCTATCCATTCCTCAACTGGGCCATTACCTGAAAAGGCCATTTCTTGAAATCTCCCCTGAGAGATGAGGCCTGACTTCTAAGTGATGCTGTCATAGCTGAGCCAACTTGTCGGCAACACTAAAGCCAGACAAATGATTTTAAAGGCTAAATACAAGGTGAGCGTTCACTTCTCGAGGAATGTTTTCACTTTTTTAACCACAGCTGAGCGAGTACACAATTGGTCACAATAATCACGAAATCGTCCTTGAAATTGTCCTCCACTCAGAAACTGCTCAAACCCTCATTTCCAGGATTGCATTCATTGCGTGCACTGTTGACATCTATTTCCACCCGTTTTCAGATTGCATTTTCATCCTCACAGTTTGGCAGAGCAGCGACGCTCCTCTCGATTGAACTACAGGTAGATGGAGCATTAAAATTCCTGGGAAGACTTCCGTTGTTTTTGCAGACCGATAATAGACAGAAAAATGATCACGCAGGGAATTTGCTCGGACTTCCTAAACTGCTGAGTTTCTGGCCAGTAAAAGCTCTTGGAGGAAGTCATCACTTCTCTGCAGCCGCAGTGCCAACTTTCCTTAACAAGTGGTCAAAGCTCCAACACACTCAACATGCTGACACCTGCTTTGACAACTCGGAGGAGCGAAAAGCTACTCAGTCATCGAGCTGACTTAACATCGTGCAATGGCCCCTTAAATTTTTCACTTTTTATTACACACTTTGTAATTTTGAACGCTCGTTGATTAAAAAATGATTGAGCAGGGATTCTGTCAGAGACTTTTTTTTGACTCAAAGGCATTTTCCCAAAAGTAATGAAACGGTCGACCTCACCTAAACCTCCAGCAACAGCCTGCACGAGCAGCGGAAGTTTGAATAGATGGAGAAAGAGGAAACAGACGTACCAGTTTGGCGAGGTTGACGGCATCGGAGTGGAGTCGGGCTCTCAGGTGAGGGTCCAGCTGGAAAGCGGGCGCGATCTCCACCACCTTCAACACAAGCAGGTCTGGTTAAAAAAGTCACCGTGACTGACGCCGTCAGAAACAATAGCTACATAATTTAGTGGCACACCGCTCGTGAGCCTCTGACGCTGATCGGCTCTGATAATTCACTTTGGCACATTTTTTGGTGAAATTTGGACAAAAAAAGAAAGTGAATTACAGCACTTAGTCCTGACTCATTTAGCCTGACACTGAACCTTGAAATCTGCCGCTCCAAATTATCAGCTCCTAACACGCCAGATAAACGATTCCACTAATGTACCACCGAAAGAGATGCGTCATTCACAACCCATGAACAGTGTTTTAGGCAAGAACGGTAATTAATTAGAAATGTTGATGCTGCTGGGGTCTCCATCTCAGGGCTCCACCCCTGCAGGGCCAGCAGAGCTCAAACCTTTTAAGTTTGTACTTAAATTGAAACATCCTTTGAAGCATCTGCAGTGCAAAACTTTTGTTAGGGCAGAAAAAACAAAAGAAGATTTGGGAAACGTTTTATTTTAACCAAAATTAAAGGTAAACAGGGTTTTTTGTTGAATAATACATTTAGGATGTCATAGAAGGTGATTCCATCAACATTCATGTGTGTCGTTCATTGTAGGAATTATGCATGGCTGGAAATTATAAATTAAAATGACTCTAATGTGCTTCAGTTTCAGAGACTCTGTGGTCTATCGGCCTGTAGGTGAGTCTGAGCAGACATGGTTCAGTAAGTTTATACTCATGTTGAAAATGGTTTGGATTGAGGCAGCGAATGCGAACCAAAACTGTAAAGCTACAGGCGATAAAATCCAAACAATAAGCTGAAAGATGTTGAAACGCTCCACAGTTCTGGAGCAGGCAGCAGAGTTGGCAGCTAAAGAGCAACAAGAGGCCCTTTTTCCCCCACAATAAAACGCCTCTTTCTAATGGGGCTTTTGATTGTGCCCCCAAACCCCCCAAATTTCCAGCCAGTTTTCATCTGATTCACTGCTGAGGCAGACTGTCAAAGAGCCCAGTAATCCAACAGCACTTCAGTGGGTAATATAGCGTCTTTCCATTCCCCCAGCTTGATATACTTTCTGTCCTTTAAGGTTCGATAAAACAGACGGAATCAATCATTCGGAGTAACAACGGCCCCTCTATTTGCTCCGACTGTGGCTGCTGGTGGGAGGGCTCACTGTGATGGGGGCTTATCTCCTTCACTCAACTCTCCAAGACGACGAACAGAAAGCAGTTCACAAACTCTGACCTCAGTCAGATAAAAACAAAAAAGAAACCCTGGAAAGCCGTGAAGTCAATTTAAAAAAAAGTTATCAAATCTCTTGCCAACAAAGGAACCTCTCCAAGTGTGAATCACGCTTCTGCAAAAAAACCTAAAAATATCCCATCAGCAATCCACCGTCCCAAATCTATTTCAACAAGCGACTCCTCTGGTTTCTGAGATTCAAAGAGATCGTAGATTAAGGGCGAAGGCAGATTAAGTCTCGAGGAATCAAAGACCAACAGCTCTGGCATGAACAGAGCCACTAATATGATTATCATCTCTAATTTCATTAAAGGAAAATGAAGAAAGTGATGAAAACACACGCTGGAAACTGCTCTGAGGTGACAATGTGTAATGAAATATTACACGTGTTAATCAGCTTCCTCTGATGAAAGCATTGTTGTAGCGAGTGACGATTAAATGACAATTTCGATTTTCCGTCATTGTGACGTTCGACGTTCTTGTAATTCCAATAATCAGGTGAAGCTCTGAAGCCTCATTTGCTTTTAGGAGCAGCCCACAATGTATCTGAGCGTGATGAAAGAGAGTCACTCTATGCACTCACAAAAAACATGATTCCTATTGTTGATCCGAGTTGATTTGGAGGATTATGTAGTTAGTGCTGTCGGGCTTTCACACAGCATTAGCAGTGGCTAATTTTCATTGAAATCCTCTTACCCCCTGTAACTCAGAGTATTGTGTGGTACTCCAGACCACCTGCGCTGTAATAACCATATCCACAAATATAATCGCCTTATTTATTATTCAGTTGCTTAATTGGTTTGTTTGTGCAAATAAAACTAGGAAATAAAAGTCCCTCCAGTCCTGCTTGTATCCAGCAGACGGTGGTGCTGCGCGGTGTGATTTCTGCCGCTGACCTTTGTTTCAGACCCGCCCACTATTACCACCCACTTCATGCTAATCTGTGTGATGCAGAACAAATGCCATGAAGATAATCTTAAATAAATTCAGACATTAAGTTGGGTTGGATGGATTTCAAAAGGAGGACTTCACCTTTTGGTGTCTCCGCTGGATGGAGCAGTCTCTCTCGTAGAGGTGGACGACATTACCATATTTATCGCCTGAGGAAAGACAAAGAGAGAAGTAGGTGAGGCAGCGACAGAAGGAGGAACAAAGAGAATTATGAGATAAGCCCAAGTATCGAGAAAGAGGAGCGGCGGCATAATGTGGGAGCATTCGAGTGCTGGCGACACGCAGGAACGCTGTCTGTTCCTGGATCCACTGAGGGGAGGATGTTCGGTGAACAACTGATGGCGGTGCCAAAGCAACCAGGTGGTTTAAGATCACACACTCATGTGACTGCTGTTACAGCTCGCATCTTTTGAAAGCGACCACACAAAAAAAAGCCCCTCTTTTATGCGTTTGGTCACAAAAGCAGACGGACATAAGAGCGTTCAGCAGGGTCCGTAAACACTGGAAGGGGTTTCCTTCCACGGCCACACATGCATCCCTGTGGAGGCTGCAGTGATTTAGGTAGCAGCAGTGACCAAGCCTCAGGCTCCACCTGCATTCACCAGGAACAGTGTGAAACAGGCTGCAGGTGCAGCAGGCTGGTTTCCATGCTGTCTGCTAAACTGCTCGCTGCTCCACACAAACTGCAGCACAGTGGATTATTGACACTCGCTGTGCTGTGATGGACTGTTGATGAAAGTCCTTGCAAGAATGGTTTTGTCATCATGCAATAATAGATGGAAAATAGATAAATAAATAGACGCAGCTGTTGTTGGAGTGAAGCCTTTTCTTTCCTGGACAAAGTTCATCGAAAATTTTGTGATGAGATTTCTTGCAGCCTCTTTTAATGAAGTTTTCCATCACACTTAATGGCAAAGCAGATATTTGTCTGGGATAAATAAGACAAATCTAAAATTCAAGAAAAACCTCAAGAAAACAAACTGTCAAGCTCATGAGTGCCCTCTGGCTGCTGTCTCAATAGCACCAAGTTGACCTGATGCTGCCGACTGACAGCAGTTTCTGCAGTTTTCTTTGGATGAGCAGAGCACAGTGCGCACGGTTATTTTGATGTTGACTGAAATTTTAAGCGCAGTGTCGAACTTCAGGTACGTTCTGAGAGGATCTAAGAGCCCAAAGTGAAAACAAAGACTTCACAAAAGAAGCGAGGATGAAAGGAAAAAGAGTTCAGTCTGAATAAATATGTTTCCCAGGGAACAAAAGATTAAAATTGAGATGAAATAGAAGAGATGAAGGAAAGAGAGCACTGAAGAAAAGAACCCAAGGCCTCCAAAACCACGGCTTGAGAGGATCTTCACCGACGTCGCGTGACAATCCTTTATTAATAGGTAATTCGGAAAATTCACGAAATCCTTTGCCTGCCCTGAAGACATGAATAAATCACGGTGTCCATGTGCACATTACTGCATTTCAGATAAATCTCAATGCTTTACTAAAAAAGTCTCTACTGCTGGACTGATGTACTTCCAGAGGAGGTCTGTATGCATCCACACAGACACAATCACTCGTGTGAGCTCAAAGTGCAGATGTGCTTCCTCTAAGTGTCTGGGTTCAATTTCAGATCTGTGACAGAGTGTGAGTGAAGTTGCATTGACTCTAATAAAGAACAAATAATGGCTGGACAATCCTCAGCTGACCGATGAATCTCTTTCACTCTCACTGTTCGTCTGCTGCCGAGTCCGAGGCCTCCCTCCCTCCCACTCGGCCCCCAAATGAAAGTGGGTGAATTGGAATCAACATAAAGGAGACAAACAGTCACAGGAAAGCTCTGAAACGGAAGTCACGGGGTGAACTTACCGAGGATTTGCACTTCAATGTGTCTCGGCTTCTCGATGAATTTCTCGACAAACAGGGCTCCGTTCCCGAAAGCCGTCAGGGCTTCGGAGTAGGCCCGCTGGTAATTCTCCTCAAGTTCCTGACAAACAGACAAGAACAATCCATACATGTCGGAGTCAGTGCGAGCGTTCAACAGCAGAGAAAGTCAGAGCAAAGAACTTGCAGCTTTTCAAAGGCCTGAACAATTTTTCAGTCTAATAATCTCTACATCGAGTGAACTGTGACTCTCCTCACTCTGTGTTTGCTTTTCACCGCCGTGATGTTGATGTTTTCTTTTCCTTTTGACTCAAATATTTACGCATTCCGAGGGAGCAAGAAGCTACACAAGATCTGTGAAGGATCACGACCGACCATGTTGAAGGTCATGACTCAATCTGTGTTTGTCAGCCTGTGACATCCTGCCGGCTCGTCCAGCCTTCTCTGCTGGGGACAGACTGAGTCATAACCGAGCCCCAGTCTCCCAACCCCCCCCCCCCAGCCCCCAGGGGAGCGAACTCAAGATCATCCTGAGCTGTCATCTTGTAGCCTCCAGAAAAGACGCTTTTAGAGGCAAAAGTCCTCGCGACTGCAGACCTCGTGTCCACTGCGAAACACGGCTGCCCCAAAACCCGGGGACGGTGTCCAAGGGGGGACATTAACTCCACATGCAGCCGGGTGTGAAAGACACAAAATATCCACGTGTCATCTCAATCTGATCACATTACACGAAGGACAATTGTGACACGCTGCCGAGCCTAAAGTGTGAGCACCATCAGGGTTCACCAGTTGGTTTTGTTCAGCTACATTAATATTGCCGCACACAGAGGTGGTCTCACACATCGGGGGGATCACGCTTGAACTGCACATACATGATGGTGTCATTTCTGCTGTCCGTGTGGCTCCTGCAGACCAGAACACTGCAGGAACTCCAAAATACATGCGACAAACCAGTGATGTGTCACAGTAAACCAACATTAACAACGGCTGTGCTGTCAACATCTAATCAGATGCAGAACGTGACAGAAACTGAGTCTTTTGCCGTCTGGGTGCATCGCCGGAACAGAGCGTGATGCAACTAGGAAATGTGGAAAAACAACCATGACAAAATTGTTTTAGCATAAGAATCACTGGGAATAATACTGACTTCCAACTGACACTGTGGCAAGAAGGAGTTGAGAGTGACAGACCCTGCTGGGCTGTCAAATCATTTTTGCACCTGCACTTCCCTAAACGACAGAAGACTTTTGAAGGACTAGAAGTTGGTGGAATTTCATTTGTACTCCGCGTCAGTTCAGGCCGTCTGTCAGCGTTGGCCACTGGAGCTTTGATGCGTGCCATTCTCCCTTTCTCCGTCTGCTTTTTAAAGAAGCGCGTCACGTCTCGCTTCAAGAAAAAAAAAAGAAGAGTATCTGGCAATCTGGCGCCCCCCCCCACCGCCCCCTTATCAGTAAACATACACATCTCATCCTACAGTATGCCCAGAATAGTTAGGCTCTCTCCAGTAATTCAGCATACAAATGACCCGCGAGCTGCCTTTAATGGAATAAAAAGTCAACCTACGCATTGTTGCTCAGGGCCCCGACAGTATCCAGAATCCTCTTTACAGTTTCCTCACATCATAACTGCTGGAGCTGCCGAGGCCCCTGTGACTTCACTGAATAACAAGAAATGTCAACAACTAATTAATTAGACTGGCTACAACTCCGAAAAGGTCACAGTTTCCAGTGAGCGGTCGACTTGTGAGGCTCAATAGTACAAAACGGCGCCGCTGTTCCTCGTCGAGATCAGCGAGCTAAACATTCGACCACAGCGGCCGCCACTAGCCAGTCGTTCTCATTAAAAACGTGCCCTTTCACAATAAGAGCTCAAACAATTAACCAACAGTTTTATTTCCTTGCCAATTTTAAGACAACTCTTTACATGGATCCATATTTCATGTACTCACACGACTATTAGCATCGTTTACTGTGAAACAGCACAATTCACTGCAGTGAGAGGATGTTTACATGTGGTATTATGGAGCTTATTGTTTCATATTTACATATTCTTTGCATTGTCTTACTGTAAACAAACAAAATGCTACCAGCCGTTAAGGACGAAGATGATAAGGAGGAAGAGGAGGCGGCTTTGCTTTGCCTGGCTCGATTCAAATCTGATTTCTTCCTTCCTCTTCGGAACAATTTTAGATTCAATCTCCCCACAAAGTGCTCATCCTCCTCTAATATTCAGTTACGTTTAGTCATCATTAATAATTTGTAACGTTTAGTTAGAAAATAAGGTGCAGCTGGGCCCCCTTTCCAATAACAATGAAGAGCCGTCTCTCCACAAGGTTCACATGTATTTTTTACAAACACCACTTACACTAAAACAAGCATCTGCTGCGCGCCCGTGTTGAAAAGCTTAATGACTGTTTTTAAAGTGACCCAACTGTGTGTTTAACAGTGTGTGACCAGAAGTGCTAATACAACACGCGCCATGTTCAGGGGGAGACGAAACAAACTGAAGCATCAGCGTCGTTAATCTGCAGCTTTTTTTGTATTGTCGTTTTTAGACCGTGTGTGATTCATACGTGTGTGTGTGAGAGAGGAGATAATGAAGGCCTCACTGTTCTGTGGAGCAGGTCTCAGTTTAGCTGTAAACCAACTTTTGGTGCAATTTATTGAATATTTATTGCAGCACTGTTGGCATCAAAACGAAGGCGCCGATCTTTGTGGGTGTGACAGAATAACTCGCCATAAAATTGTGAGCATTCAGCTCGTAAAGATAATACAAGGATCCTCCCACGAGTGCATTCAGCCCTGCACGAGTCATTGCAGAGGGTGTGAAAGTCACAGAGGCCACAGAGTGCTCAATGAGACTTTTAGGTCATTTCCAACCAATCAAGAACAAACCTACGACTTGGAGCTGATCAGTGTCTCACTCATTACACTGTCAGAGATTTACAATCGAGACAAATACTGGGAAAAAAAAAACACTGGAGCTGCAACGTCAACAACTTTAACTCTGCAGCCGCAGCGTTCAACGGCAAAACAACCAGATTTACCAAGTTTTAGAGCCCGATAACAAATAACTGGAGAAAATCATTTTGCAGGGTGTAATTTTGCCGACACTTCCCTCCATCAGCGGCATTGTGGTCATCACTGTGACAGTTATTGT
Organism: Malacoctenus tetranemus; assembly: GCA_032274765.1. NCBI lineage: Eukaryota > Metazoa > Chordata > Actinopteri > Blenniiformes > Labrisomidae > Malacoctenus > Malacoctenus tetranemus. The sequence goes on from JAUESF010000057.1 coordinate 6,440,270, forward strand.
GACAGCCCATCATTGCTGTCTGGGTGATGCCACCCTTTACATGTCTCAGAGGAGGATGATGAGAAAGATGGTGGCGTCTGTCTGAGCGATGCAAAAAAACATGGCTGGTTTCAGCAAATATCATTTTATTGATGACATTCCCACTGCCACAAACATCCCATCCACTCATCATATTTATGGATGAGGACCTATAAATAATGCATGTCTGGCTATTTTGACATGAGGTCGTGCATTACAGAAACACAAACAGGAAACATGAGGTGGGTTTAATGATTTTGCAGTGAAAATATTGAGAGACATTTACAAATTATGCTCAACTGATGGAGAAGAATGAGCTGGGGATAAACACAGAAATCACTCAGGCTTTACTAAGTGACAGATGCAATTTCATAGCACACACACACACTCCAAAACACACAGAGTGATTGGCGGCCACAGAGATAAATGACCAGGTTGTAATTCACAAGCAATTTCACCTTGATTCAACACAAACACAAAATGACTGAATATGAAAGATTTAGTCAGGAGGCCGGCCGGCCGGCCATCGAGCCGGGTTTGTTCTCTCCGTGCTGGACGAGACGTGTTGTGTCAGAACAAGCTGTTAAGCTGCATCTCTCGGCGCGCCGCTCACCTCGTACTCTCTGACCACCCGCATGCCTCGACCCCCTCCTCCATACGCTGCCTTGAAGATGATGGGGAAGCCGTAGGTCTGGGCGAACGCCTGCGCCTCCTGCAGACTGGCAATGGGAGCGTTTGTTCCCGGGACCACGGGGACGCCTGTGCAGGAGTGCGTTTCCAGAAGAGAACAAATGGTGAAGATCATCAGCGAGGACTGAATGTCACGACTGAAACTAAAAAGGCAATCTCACATGACAAAGATTAGCTGGTGCAGAGCAGGAGTTGCAGCACTAAATCAAAGGAGGTCGCCCTCGTTTTTGTTTGAGCAGAACTTCATTTTTAACCGTTATCGTCTGTGTCAGATGGAGCGAGTAACAGCTGAAAAAAGATGTTCTTTAAACATCCTCGCTCCTCAGAAAACACTAAATTAATGCCTGCGATGTAAAAGCCATTGCAAATGCTTGTGAAGGGAAGCCAGAGAGGAAGGTGGAGGGAGGAGGGGGGTGAGTCATCATCACCCTTCACAAAAAGCTGCAAAAATATGGATCTAACCAACAAGCTGCAATTAAAGCAGAAGAAACACAATTATATTCATCTGGAGTTCGGTCCCCTCGGGTCTCACTGGTGTGGAGTTTTTCTTGTGTACCTGCACTAATGGCCAGTGCCCGAGCCTCCACCTTGTCTCCCATCTTGCGCACTGTTTCTGGAGTTGGTCCCACAAACATCACGCCGGCGTCGGCGCAGGCCTGAGCGAAGTCTGAGCGCTCAGAGAGGAAGCCGTAACCTGGATGGATCGCGTCCACATTGTTGTCCTGTGAAGTGATAAAAGCAAAGTGTCTGTTATCCAGCATGTTTTACAACCTTTTTTTTCCCCCACCGGTGAATTTTGGATTGAACACAGTATTCACATGTGATGCCTGGGATGAGCGGGCTATATTTAGTAAAGCGGAGCACTGTGACTTCTGGCAAACCAGAAGCCTCTGTGGGGCCTCCAGTTAACACTTGGCTAAAGACTGAGCAAAATCAAGAGTCATCTCACTGACTCACGCGCATGCTTTAGCAAACACTGCCCTGTGGCCTGTGCAAAGGATTTATGTGCCACTAATGCCAAAGATAATGTGAGCTAATGGGGGATTTGCATTCTTTCTTAGCTACTACGGCCCTGATCATCATCCAATCAACGGACACCACCAGGAGAATGAGAGTGGAGAGAGGCACATATAATTTGAGGGTCAGGGGGAAGGTATTGGCACACACACACACAAACACACACACACACACACACACACACACACACACACACACACACAGGGTAGCAGACAGATACAGTATCCATGGAGGTTGACAGATAGAGCCATCTCTGGATCAGTATGTGCCATCTGCTCTTGGATACAAGGCAGACTATAATTATGGGCTGTCCCGTTGTTAAGGGAGCTGTTAGTGGTGGGCCAAGGGAGGCATGGAGCCACACATATGCAGACACACAATATGTGGCCACTGCATACACACACAACCAGGTTGGGAAACTCAGCCGCACATGAATGCAAAGGGGACATGGAGGGTAGATGTAGATTCATGGCAGCAGGATCACACACACGTGCACACACACACATACACACACACACACACACACACACACACGTACAGACACACACGCACACACGCATGCACGGACACACACACACACACTCTCTCACAGGGTGGCTGAGCTCCCAGACAGGCAGACGGATTTTGAGAAATGAGTTGGATGGCGAAGGCTTGCCGGCTTGGCTGACCGACCACATGCCCACGCAGAAAATTATAAACCGTGAGAGATTGATCAGAAAAAAATGATAATGAACAACTGGCAGCTTGTCCAGAAAGCGATGGAAGGAGGACAGGAGGTAAGAAGGAGCAGAGCTGATTCACAGGAGGAAAGAGAAGGAGAGAGGGGGAGACGAGGAGTGGCAGTAAAGAGGAGGGAGATGATGGAGGGAAGCAGAAACAAGAGCGAAATGAAGAAAGGAGAGGGCCAGAAATAATGGACGGATGGAGGAGAACGGCAAGGAGAACAAACACAGGGCAGCAGGTGTGTGAGGGGCGGAGAATACTTTCCGCTCCCGTCTTTCCATAGGAGCTAAATATAGACGTGGTGAAGGAGCGGGATAGGTCGAGCACTTGTCTACCGTGTGGGGGAAATGATGCTTGATTCAACAGCAGAGGAATCCAGCACAGCAGGCCGGAGGGACACGCCCACTTGGGGCCGATAACGAGACGGATAAAACTTTCTCTAGTAAACTTGTGTCATATAAATCGTTGCCCCTATATATGTTGATGCTCTGTCTCACCGGTTTATGACTGAAAAGAACAATGTTTGCTGTGACTGTGGTGAATGAAGTGCTGATAAGTTTGTAGACGATCAAATGAAGGCTGAGAGGAAAAGGATGAAATAGAGAGACTGTGGAGGCTTTTTAGAGCAAACTGTTTTACTCAGTGGCAGAAAACTCGGTTTGAAATAAAGCTCCAGTTTCTCTGCTGGACAATGACCAAAAGCACACATTCAGCTGTGTGAAGCGAAAGATGGACTGTTTTACACTGGCCGGCAATAAGTACTGACCTGCATCCAATTGGAAATCTCTGGAGAGAGCAGAAATGTGCCTCTGCAGGAAGAACTACAGTGAAGCTAAAGACTCTGAGCTTGCAGCAAAAGAAGGGTATCAGGTAGGACAAACCCTCAGAGTAATTGCTGCTGGAGGCTCTGCAAACTGATGCGTTTCAGGACTCATGAATTATGTTGGGCTGTTAGTTTTATCCCTGGTTTGGCATCACCTGATGTGCAGGGGTGCCAAATATTCTGACCAGGGTTGTATATATTATGTAGACACTGTTCAGAGATCCACGAACTTCATCTCTGTGAGAAAAACCGGTGCCATTAAAATGCACATAATATATTCTCCATATAAAGTAGACTTGGAACCTGCTTTTTATTAAACTTCAGTCTGGAACACTATAAAGGTGCATTACTGTCAAGCTTATCATCCAAATGAAGCCTTCAAATACAATTTGTTCATCACTTAGAGTCAAATCTTTACCTTGGCAACTTTGATGATGTCTGGGATGTGGAGGTATGCAGCGACAGGCGGCAGGCCTTTTCCGATCAGGTACGCCTCATCTGCTTTCTGCCTGTAAAAACAAAGAGGGAAGGATTTACGTGAGCATGCAAACAAATAGCAAATATCTGATTTTGCATCACATCAGAGGAAAGCGTGAGACGAATCCCTGCCCACTGCATTTACTGTGAAACTCCTGTCTGAGAGGTATGTTTTCTGCCTGTTTTTGGCTTCACTATAATGTATCAACAAGTCACAGATCAAAGAGGGGATCAACAGCCTTGCTCAGAGGCAACCTGGAGGGCTCCAGTGAAACAAATCTGAGCATCAGTGCTCCTCAGCACACACCACTCGGAGCTCATTTCTGGGCTCAGTAAAGATTTAAGGGTCGTTTAAG
>JAUESF010000057.1:6561846-6580419 GCA_032274765.1 Malacoctenus tetranemus
CAATTTTTCTAATTTCACAATAAAAGCCCTGCACTTCTTCACGCTTAATTCTCACATCCTCTCGAATAAAATCAAATAGAAGTTACGAACCAGAGGAAATGCTCGTTCCTGATAGCACAGTGAATGTTCTGACAGTGAAGGCTTTGAGATAAAGTGTTGAGTTTCAGAAAACATGCGGAAATGCTCGCACCAAAGTTCTGTAGAGTACTTTAAATAGCGCCTCTGTAGTGAAGTGATTTTCATAAATGCCTGAGGCGAACACACACACACAAACATACACACACACAGTGAACCTTTATGAAACATTCACACTTCCTCCAACAGGTGAATATCATTCATCAATGTGTCCTTTGATCAAGCATCCTGTCCTGCCAGTGATCCGCATCTTCTGACGCTTATCTCCCGTCCTTTGTTCTCCAGGAGGTTGAGATCCTCGACATCAGCACCATCAGGGACACCAGAACAGGAAAGTACGCCAAGCAACCAAAGGTTAGTGATGTGTGTGTGACTGTGTGTGAGAGGCGCTGTCACCTCCTGCTGTCCATGATTTTGTCCTTTGACCAGAAATGTGATGCTCAAGTGTGACTGTCACCGAAAGATGCATGCATGCGTGTGTGTGTGTGCATGCGTGTTCGCTCTCATCCGATGGTGCAAAGGTGACGGTGGCGTGTTAATGAGCCCACTGACAGATGGCCTGTCAGACAGGAAGTGATATAACTGATTTCTGTTGGTGAGGAAGTCCTTGTGTAAGAGGGAAACGATCAGGCTGAAAGACAGGGAGCTGTAAAGCCGCGTGCTGCTGTGGAAACGCATCAGACGTGTGGAGGAGAGCACGTCACGCAGGTGGGAGAACCAGAACGTTCCCGACCACGTCACCCACCTGCTCCGGAGCAGCCCCCCGGATCCTCCGAGCTGTTCCCGAACATTTCGTCCCTCGCGTTCATTGCGTGCATTTTTCCTCATAAACAGTCGCTCGGGCTAATTTTCTTTAATTGAAATGGAGGAGAGTCCTGATGAGGTGAGAGTGATCCGTAATTGACGGAGAGCCGTGGAGCGTCAGGCCGAGCTGCTGGTTGGATGGAGGAGGAGGAGGAGGAGGAGGCCGGGGCCTTGAAGGAGGAAAAGAGTCGTTTGGCAAATTAGATCAGAGGGCTCCACCACATGCATCACATTTAGTGTTCTCAGGAGACGGAGACACGAGCGTGAGTTTGTCTGCTCTGCGTTCAAATCAGAGCTGACTTCGTTACGGCCTCTCTGCCCTGCGTTTGTGTGAGTGTGTGTGTGTGTGTGTGCGCGTCCTAAAAAGTGTAATTGATGTGTGTCAGGAGCCGAAGGTGCGCGAGGTGCTGGGCTTCGGGAAGGAGAATGTCGAAGGGAAGCTGGTCACCGTCGTCCATGGCAACGACTTGGTCAACATCTCGTTCCTCAACTTCCAGGCCATGCAGGAGGATACGGCGAAGGTAACCATGGAAACCAACAGCCCCACTCCATTATTTTACTTATAAAACGTGCATCTCATCGAGCTAAATTGTTTCTCTCTGTTGTTTCCACGCCCACAACGAGAACGTTCCAAGCTTTTACTGTTTGCAAAACAAGTTTTGTTGCACTCTTGATTTTTTTTGGACTTGTGCCTGTAAAGTCGTCTCACATTTAATCTTCTTTGTGGTCGACTGTCCCTGTCGGCCATATGTTGATCACACACTTTACAATATTTACATTCAGGCATGCTTGTGTTTAGGAGTTGTAAAGAGGGTCTCTCTCTCTCCCCCCTCTGAGTGCAGGTGTGTGTGACTGTTCCCCTGGTGTCCAAACTAAGTTAAACACTTGCTATATACAACGTGGAAGCACACAGACAGCCGTGTTGTATCCTCTCACGCTTGTTCATGTGTGTGTTTGTGTATGTGTGTGTGTGGGTGCGTGTTTTTCCCAGATTTGGACTGATGAGCTGTTCACTCTGGCCACAAACATCCTTTCCCAGAATGCATCACGAAACACCTACCTGTTCAAAGCGTGAGACTCCCCCACATCTGCCTGTCTTTATTTCATCACCTCGTTTTCCACTGGTGACTTTCAAACCTCGCTCTCTGCTGCGGTTCCAGATACACCAAGTTAAAGCTGCAGGTGAACCAGGACGGCAAGATACCAGTGAAGAAGTGAGTAAAGCCCTCCGGTCCGGCGCTCGCCACTTCTTCTTTCTTTTCCCCTTCTCTGTCTCTCTCCCACTTCCTCTCTGAGGCTTGATGCTGGGCCTTCCTGTGTCATGCGTCGATTCAACAGCGCCGGCTGTCTCTCTGAAACTCTTTCAGCGTCCTCAAGATGTTTTCGGACAAGAAGCGAGTGGAGACGGCGCTGGAGCAGTGCGGCCTCGTCAATAACCGGGTAACCGTCACACCGCAGGGACAAACTGTGTGTGCAATAGGTGCAGCACATAACCCCCCCACCGTGGCTCCATGTGAGTCACATGCCGTATAAGTGTATTGGTTCCTACACGGCAGCAGGACGAGGCCTGATCGCTGTCTTCTGCCCCGGGGAGGGGGGGGGAGCTGCATACAGTTACATTCTTGACATGCCACTGCAAATGTATGGACAGCAACAGAAAGCCCCCCCACCCCGCCCCCCAAGGCCTGGAGGAGGACCGCCTTAAAATGTGGTCACCGGTGCTGATTGATGAGTTCAGCTCTCTGTCCTATTGAAGCATAATGAAGGGTTGGGTTTTCTTCTCTCGACTGGATCAGGCTGCGTGCCATTTCCAGTAAATGCGGCGACTTGGCTGCTGGCGGTTGCATCATGTTGACCTCACAGCCAGGCCGCTTTGAAGCCCTAAACGAAAGCGCTCCCAAAACATCAACTTGTTTGCGTGTGTTGTTCCTGGGATGAGACCAAGCAGGAGGAGAATTCAACACGGGAGATTTTTTTGTTTTTTTTTTCTTGCCTAAATTTTTCCTCCCCACGAGTATTGAGTTACTGAAACGCTGAAAGGAGCGCGCAGTCCTCCGCCAAACCTGGCAGTTTTCTCCACAGTCTGCTCGCCTCCGCCGCCGTTTTCCAAACCTTTGATCCTATCGGCTGTGTAAATGACTGAAAACAAGGTTCCTTGTGTCTTGATGAGTCAGTCACAAGACATGTCTTTTTGAAAGCCAGAGCAGATTGTGCAAACTTGTGCTGTCAGCGTTTCTTCGCGGTTCAGCGTCCTCTGGTGCCTCCTGCTGGTGCAACGAGGGAGACAAGGAGCTGCTTTGTCTGCGGGCACCAGCTCATTGATACTTCATGCTCACAAACAAGCACATATATTCACTGACCCTCAGGATTTACAGTGTGAGAAGTTCTTATGTTTTTATCAGCTGGAGCCTGTTGGGTCTCAGCGTGCTGCTCCAGACAGATTGTTACCTCCAAAGTGATTCAGCAGCAACCGGTCTGCACTGACACTGTGTCGGCTACTTCACAGCTAGACAGAGAAACAAAATCTGCCAGTGTGACCAGTTCAGTGCGCAAAAATCTCGTCAAACGGGCAAGCAATCAGTCCTGCTTATGTGTGGTGATCCTCTCTCTGAGCCTGCATCTGTTTTTGTTTCTGCTGCAGTCGGAGGGAATAAAGCCCGACGACTTCACCTGGGACGCCTTCCAGAAGTTCCTGGACACCTTGTGTCTCCGGCCTGAGATACAAAGCATCTTTGAGGAAAGGTGAGCTGAAAGATTCATGTGACTTCTACACCAAACACCCAAACTTCAATTATGTTTCCTCCCCTCTGGCTCTATCATTTGGATTGGTGATAACACTTGCGGGCACTTGGTCAAGCTCTCTCCTCTCGCTTCTGCTCCAGTGGCTCCAAGAGGAAGCCGTTCATCTCTCTGGACCAGTTAATGGACTTCATCAACCGCAGGCAGCGCGACTCGCGACTGAACGAGGTGCTGTACCCCCCTCTGAAACGGGAGCAGGTGCGACAGATCATGGAGAATTATGAGACCAACAGCAGCCAACTGGAAAGAGGTCAGAGCCTCAGCATGCACACAGACGTTCACGCTGGTTTATTAATGCTGAGAAGCTGAAGGAGCAATTGTTATTCGTTCTGCAGACCAGATCAGTTTGCAGGCGTTCACTCGGTACCTGGGTGGAGATGAGAACGGCATCGTGCCTCCGGAGCGACTGGACATCATCGACGACATGAACCAGCCGCTGTCCCACTACTTCATCAACTCCTCGCACAACACGTACCTCACAGGTGAAATCATGACACTCACCTCTGGGTGTTTGGAAAGCCCTTTTTTTGGGGGGGTCTGAACCCGTGGATGACCTCCGCTCCTGTCTGTGTTCAGTGGGCCAGCTGACCGGCCTGTCGTCGGTGGAGATGTACCGGCAGGTGCTGCTGACCGGCTGCCGCTGCGTGGAGCTGGACTGCTGGAAGGGCCGACCGCCCGATGAGGAGCCCTACATCACGCACGGGTTCACCATGACCACCGAGATCTCCTTCAAGGTGCCTGCTTGTTTACCTGCTGCGTGCACGAGTCTGTGAACTTCAGCAGAACTTTGTTCATTGTTTTTTCCCCTTTTTGCTTGTCTTGCAGGAGGTGATTGAAGCGATAGCAGAGAGCGCGTTCAAGACCTCGCCGTACCCCCTCATCCTGTCCTTTGAAAACCACGTGGACTCGTAAGTCCTGCCAACTTCTTTCTGTCACAAACATCAGGCGATGAGAGGATTTTTCTTCCTATCTGGCTAATGTCCTCTGTCCCATCAGAGGCAAGCAACAGGCCAAGATGGCGGAGTACTGCAGGACGATCTTCGGCGACGCCCTGCTCATCGACCCACTGGAGAAGTACCCGGTGAGACCGATGGCTCAGCTGCAGCTGGACGTTCAGCAGGGAACTGTTGAACTCGTTCAGAAAACCAGAGAACCAAACATCAAACGGTGTCTGGATTCCCGGGTGTAATTCAGTGTGACAGCATTCAGAACCGACACAATCCTAAGCTGTTCAGAAAAGCATCAAAAACAGTTTCTGGTTTGAGTGACGCAGCACTCGAGAACACTGCAGTACTCTGTTACATCACAGCGTTAAATCTGCAAGTTGTGTCGTGACTGAGTTCATTGAATTGTGCTTAAAAAGTTGCATTCATTCCTGGTTTGAACTTGATCACAGATCAGCTGTTAACTTCAGTCACACAACTCAAGAATAAAAAAAAGTGTTGTGTGTGGATGTAGCTGGTCCCAGGTCAGCTGCTGCCCTCACCTCAGGAGATGATGGGGAAGATCCTCATTAAAAACAAAAAGAAGCACCACCACCATCGACCCTCGGAGACCGGCGGCAGCATCCGGCGCAAAGAGCAGGGGGATCAGTCGTCGCCTAACAACGGTGAGTGCAGACTCCCACCTGCTCCCCCCCTGCAGGACCATGTCAGTGTCCACGTTAAATCCACATTACACTAAAAGTGACATAAGGAGTCATTGTGTTTGATCTGCAGAGATGTCCTGCTTGTTTCTTCGGCTGCTGTCTGCAGGAAGCTGTTTGAGCTGACAGTTGATTGTTGTTTCTACAGACTGTCCTCTGGCAGAGAACGAGGGAGGCCACCTACTGTCCAACGGGGAGGAAAAGATGGCCGAGAGGATAATCAAATATTCAGAGCCTCGCAAATCCATCGGTAGGGCGGAGAACGGTGGTGTAGGTTTGGCTGGATCTCTGTTCCTCTCCACCTTTTCACCTGCTTCTGTCTCTCTCCACCAGGGGGAGAAGGAGAGAGCGAGGAGGACGAGGACGACGAGGCCGCGACTGAGCCGAAAAAGCCAAACTCGGACGAGGTAAGAGCCGGCAGACACCGCGGATGACGTGGTTTGACTTGGCTGATGGGCCTGATTGATGGGACTGGTGGTCTCCGCCTCCCTCCAGGGCACCGCCAGCAGTGAGGTGAACGCCACGGAGGAGATGTCCACGCTCGTCAACTACATCGAACCTGTCAAATTCAAGAGCTTCGAGGTGGCAAACAGTAAGTGTGTGTGTGTGTGTGTGTATGATTGAGTGGCTGAGGAGGCGGGAGGATGCTGGGGGTGTGTGAGGGGGGTCGACGAGCTGTGCGGCTCATTAGGTGGACAGACTGTCAGTGTGTCCTCACTTTTTTTTTTTTTTTTGACTGTTCAGAGAGAAGGAAGTTTTACGAGATGTCTTCGTTCGTGGAGACGAAAGGCATGGACACCCTGAAGAGCTCCCCCACAGAGTTCGTGGAGTATCCTTCGAAGGCTGCGGCTTATCAGCAGGGAAAATCTGCAGCAAAGTCAAGCAGGACAATGGAGAATTTGTTCTGTGAAGACTTTTCCTTGAATTGCTCGCTGCCGGCGAGGAAGTCAACAATCGAGCGAGCGCCACTGTCATTGATTTCTTTTAAACAAAACAAACACGGTAACTATGGAGATTGTAATGGAAAAAGTCCTGAAAAGTTTCCTCCCATCATTGAGAAATCGACTCCAGGAAACAGTAAGAGCCCAATGCTGCACGAGTTAATCCTTAACAGCTCTGCTCCAGGTACAATAAGAACCAGCTGAGTCGAATCTACCCCAAAGGGACCAGGGTGGACAGCTCCAACTACATGCCGCAGCTCTTCTGGAACGCTGGCTGCCAGATGGTGGCGCTAAACTTCCAGACCCTTGGTAAGAGCTGGTTTTTCCAAGTCTCACTGCACAGAGTCTGGGGAACGCAGTGTTTGGTCCTGCTCAGGACAACCTTTCTCCTTCTTGTTCCTCCCACTAAGACCTTCCTATGCAGCTAAACATGGGCGTGTTCGAGTACAACGGCCGAAGTGGCTACTTGGTAAAACCGGAGTTCATGAGGAGGACAGACAAACACTTTGACCCGTTTACAGAGGACACAGTGGACGGGATAGTCGCTAATACCATCAAAATCAAAGTAAGGACGAACCTGGATGTGTTGGTTTTTTTAATCCATCTGTGTGAATGAATCCAACATTCGATCATCTTTTATTCGCCCCAACCAGGTGATCTCAGGTCAGTTCCTGACAGAAAAGAAAGTGGGCGTGTACGTCGAGGTGGACATTTTCGGCCTTCCCGCCGACACAAGGAGGAAGTACAGGACCAAAACGTCCAACGGGAACTCCCTGGACCCCGTGTGGGATGATGAAACGTTTCTCTTCAACAAGGTAGCTCACGGCAGGATTCGGAAAACACTCGCTCAGCATTTTTTTCCCCTTTAATCCTCCCAACATGCACTCTGAACTTCTCCGTCGGTGCGTCTAGGTGGTCCTTCCTACTCTGGCCTCTCTGAGGATCGCTGTGTTTGAGGAAAACGGCAAGTTCATTGGCCACCGGATCCTTCCTGTGTCTGCGGTCAGACCTGGTAATTAAACACTGACATGATTCACAGAAGCCTCTTTGTTTTTCTGTGAGCTGATGAATTGACGCTCTCCACTAATGCACTCGTTTCCAGCACGAAAAGGCTTAATTCACTCAGTGTTGCCCCCCCCTTCCTCTCAGGTTACCACTACATCAACCTGAAGAATGAGCTGAACCAGCCCCTCCTGCTGCCCTCCCTGCTGGTTTGCACTGAAGCTCAGGACTACATCCCCAACGAACACCAGGGTACGAACGGCTCATTGCACTCGGAAGCTCCATCACAATCACATTTCATCTGCATGTTTCACACTGATCTCAATAAGAAAGAGAGGAAATGTTCCTTTATTTTGTGTGTTTGAACATAGCTTTATTCATAATGCACCAAAATAAGTTTGAGGACTTGACTGAAAATGAGTGACGTGCATTTCTACGTTCCCTGTTTGTGTGTCCAGAGTACGCTGAAGCCTTGACCAACCCCATCAAGCACATCAACGCGCTGGACAAGAGAGAGACCCAGCTGTCTGTTTTCATGGAGGACAACAGCGAGGTGAGACACGCGCGTGTTCACAACAACCAGCTCGTTATTTTGCTGTGGGGGGTCACGGGTCCGTGTGCTGACCTCGCCCACGCCTTCAGTTTGTACCCGCCACAGTTTCTGACTGATTGCGTCCTCGCATTTTTTATCCAGCACGTCCCCAACCAGCACAGAGACGGAGACGTTAAGGGGGACTGTGACATCGTCCCAGGTCTCCTGTCCTCCCCCTTCCACACTCCCCCTCCCTGCTCATTGGATGAGTCTCCAGACATCCTCAAGCTGCCAGCACAGGGTGAGCGTACTTAAAAAACTTCTGAGAAGAGTGAATACATCCCTACTTGGGTCGATGAAGCTGTGTCACAAAGCGAAGCAGTCTCATGTCGATGCTTTTAGCCAGTCGTATAAGCTGAATAGTCTTGAATAACCCTTTGTAATGCACCTTTAAACTGTGTGCGGCATTTGTCAAGACTGTTTCACTCGACTCCAGGAAGTGAAACATCACACTTTCATTGCCGCGTTGCAACATTCATTGTTTTATCCAGAATTTCAGCTCAAACAAAATCCACCGTCACAGTTCATCTATGTGTCACTTGTCTGTCCATCATCCATCTCACACACGTGTGCTTCTCCTCTTGTGTTTTGTTGTTGTGTGTCTGTCTGTGTTGTAGCACAAACTCCGAGAGAGGACATCATAGCCAATGTTCTGGGAGGTAAGGTCACTGCAGCACGTCCGCTTCCACTCGCGGAGCAAAATCAGACCATTTTGCCCGTCGTGCAGAGCGTTGTGTCGTCCTGTTCGCTCCGGGTCGTTCTTCCAAAGTGGACGAGCTCGTCGAGGTTCATCTGTTCTGTCTGTTTCTCACTCAGATGTTCAGGTGTTCTCTGTGGAGGAGCTGAGGCAGCAGAAGGGATACCTGAAGCTGCTGAAGAAACAGAGCAAAGAACTGAAAGAGCTGCGGAAGAAACACCTGAAGAAGGTACAAACTCAAACGTGACATGATCGAGTTCCACCTCAGCATCAAAGCTGCGTGAACAGACGTCCCCTCTGAGGCACGGAGATCAGGTGTTGTCGCTCCTGTGTGGCGTTTCGTGCAGGTGTGGAACCTGAGTAAGGAGCAGAAGAGCCGCAACAGTCAGCTGCAGTCCGACACCCAGAGGAGACGCAGTCAGATGGAGAAGCACCTCAAACGCAGCATCAAGAAGAAGTAAGAATGAGTCAAAGTTGGTGTAGACGAGCAGTCAGGCTCCGCTGGGCCATTATTTGCCTGCAGGGTTCTTGTTTAACACCTCCTTCGCTCCAGTGCCGAAAAAATCTCCCAAAATCCACAACGAGCCCGTAATTGTAGCATATTACAGGGATGAGATGGAAATGAAAGTGCGACCAGATGGCAGCATGAACTGTAAATGTCTTAAGAAGAGCGGCAGATGGCGGAGCACGGCTCCGCGTCGAACATCGGCCGGCGTGCCGGCAGCGGCTGACTGAACCGGCGTCCTCTGTGTCCTCCAGTGAGCCTCAGGACTGCGTGCAACGCGAGCTGATTAAATTAGACCAGGAGCTGGAGACGCAGACGGTGCAGCTGCGCGAGTGGCAGATGCAGGAACTGCTGAAGGTTCGGCGAGAGCTCCACGTGCTGGAACGGGAGAAGCAGCAAGCGCACCTGCAAGAGGTAACGACACACACACACACACACACACACACACACTCTGAAAGTCCTCGCTCCCTCTCCTTCCTATGAATTGTTAAAGTCGAGCGACCTCTGAGGAACTTTGCGGCTGGAGAACTCGCTGACAGCTCGTCGTCTGTTTGTTGTTTTCAGAGCTTCCAGAAGTTAAAGGAGACGGCCAGTGAATGCCAAGAGGCTCAGCTGAAGAAGCTCAAGGAGACGTGTGAGAAGTGAGTCCTGCTGTTTCACCTCCAGTTATAAGAACAAAGTTATCTGGATGGGACGTCACCGCCGCCATGACTTCCTGCTTTTGCCTGTTATCAGTGATCCGATAGAGGCTCTGTGCAGTTTGTTTCTCCCCCTTCATAAATGTCATGTTGAGGGTGTAACTTTGTCTCTCTGCAGGGAGAAGAAGGAGCTCCAGAAGATCCTGGACAGAAAACGGCAGAACAGCATCAGCGAAGCCAAAACCCGCGACAAGGACAAAGCTGAGACGTAAGGAGCCTTTATGCTCAGTCTCAGTTTCATTGATGTTGTATTGTTTTACTGGAACACACTGATTCGATCACAAAACAACACATAGTCCCATTTGTTGCACACTCAGCATATGTGATCGATCCTTTTAAATGTCGATGTGTGAGCAGCAGGTGAGATTATCGGCTGCAGTCTGGCCTTGTTGTCCTTCAAATGTTTGTGTTTACTCCACATTTCCTCCGTTTTTCCCTCCTGCTGAGTCATAAACCTTCATTTTCTGTCTGCAGGGAGCTGAATGAAATCAACAGGAAACACATTCAGGATTCTGTCGCTTTAATCCGCGGGGTAAACACACACACACACACACACACAGACACACACACACACACGCACGCACGCACACATACACACACACACCTTCTTTCCCTTTTTGCCTTATTTTCTTTATTCTGATGTTTTTTTATCACTCCTTCCTGAAACCTCCTAATCTCCTCTCTCTGCTTGCTGGACGGCAGCTGGAGGAGGCGCAGACCAGGAGGCTGGACAAGCTTGCACTGCGGCAGCGGGAGGTGCTGCAACACATAGACGAGGAGCTGCCACTGGTGAGCCCAAACAAAACCCGCTCCGCCCTTCCTTTATTTCACCAGTTTCGATTTAAGGCAAACCGACTCATCTCTGTGGGTCCTCCAGCTCCAGTCGCAGCTGCAGAGGGATCTGGAGGAGGAGTACCTGCGCCTGCCGGAGGAGATCTGCCAGCACCTGCAGCTGGAGCTCCAGAACAAAGGCCTGAGCAGGGACGCTCTGTTCTTCAACCCAAAGTCCAACCACAGCAGCCCCAGCTCGGACTCGGGCCCGCCCTCCAACTGCTCCACGCCCTCCTACCCCTCCACGCCCAACCGCAGCACCTGGAACAGGAGCATGGACAATAGCACTGCCTCGCTGGCCGACTCCACCTCGTCGTCCACCACCACCCCCGTCCTGTCCGAGGCGGAGATGTCGTTCGGTTAAACTTGTACAAAGAAGAATACATATATTCAACTGGGGTCTCTAATGGATGTAATGTGGGATAGTAATGATAGAGATTATTAACTAATTTTATTTGCTTTTTTACTACAGACTTTTTGTGCTCGTCTCCGGAGCTACGTGGTTGTTTATTTTGCATTTTTGTGCGATGACGCTTTGTGTGGCTTTTATTGGAGGACTCTCTCACAGTCGTCACCAAACTCGCTCGTCTTTGTCGTGCCTTCGTGTTGGTCTTATCGTCATGTTCTTCCTTTTCGTTCACTTGGAGCTTTGCCATTTGTGTCTGTCTGAGGGTCGATAGTGACAGAAAAGAAACACAGTACAAAGAGGGAAACTGAACCAGTTCTTTTTTTATTTCTTTTTAAACTTGATCATCTTAGATTTTTAGCTGTAATTTCAGGCTCAGACCAGCAGGTGGTGATGCTGTCTCAGTAGTGTGGTCTTAAATTGGTTTGCACTTTGCTTTTCTTGCTTGATAATCTCGACCCCCCCCCCCACCACCACCACCACCACACACACACACCTGTCTCGCTCCCAGATTTGCAGCATCATTGTTCCAGATAAAGCGTCTGACCTTCAATCTCACATGGAGTTCCAGCACGAGGTTCGCAGGGTCAGCCTGCGTCCATCTGGCTGGAAGTCGTGTGTGTGTGTGTGGGTTCGTGTGTGTAAGTGACGTGATGCTTTGGATTTCTAAATCATTTGTCAAAAACACACACACAGAGAAGCAGTTCATTGGTTCACAGGCCCAAAGTCTCTAAAATCCTCATCCCATCCAATCTACTCCTTGTTTGAAAAACAGAACACACACGTACACAAACACACACTGAGAACAAATCTCCTTTTTTTCCCCCCACAAATATCAGAGATTATCAAACTCCACTTGGATGCTTGTGTGTGTTTGTGTGTGTGGCCACAAGTTAATCTCTTGATGAGGCATCTGCTTTTGGGGACAGTAATACTTTCTGCCAAATGGAAAGAGGCTGCCCACTGTGTGTGTGTGTGTGTTGGTTGGTATGTGTGTGTGTTGGTGTGTGTGTGTGCTGGTGCAGTCAGTTTCAGCCTGGAGAGGGACGTCAGCAGTGAAATTAGCAGCGCTACAGTTGGAGACGGCCCTCTGATGGTGACTTAAAGCTGCACTATGACATCTTAATGTAGGAATGCACTCGGCTTTTTAGTGGGACCGCTCAGGAGCACGCCCCCCTCCCGTGTCTGTCACTCTATATTGATTTAAGTGTTTTCTGCTGCTTTAACTTCACTAAAAGCCTGAAACAAAATCCCATTAGCATACTATTTTTTCTACACAGCAGACATAGGACCAGTCGGTGTATGTGTTGGTGTCGTGTGAATGTATCGTGCACATCTGAATGGTACATCATGTTCGTGCTGTCGCTGTATTTATTTGCTTGTATCCGTCGCAAATTTCACAGCAGCGTTTTTTTTTAACTTTGTGTTCATTTTGAGAGGAAAAACAATGGTACCGTGTATACGTATTGTGTGTTGATGTGTTCGTCCTTCGTCGTATGTGAATTTTACTACTGACCACAAGTGCTGGTGAGGGATGGAGGTGAGAGAGGTTCAGGGAGGTGGAGAGGAGCAAGAGAGGTGTTTTATATTGAGGATTATCTCACAGAGAGAAGAGAGTTGGGGGCTTTCTGTTCCTCTTCTCGCCTCCTTTCCTCCATGAGCACTGGCTGCCTGTCTGTCTGACCCCTCAAACGTGCATAAACATGTAAACAATCACCTATTTAAATGGAATTTTATCTACTATTTAAAGTTTTTTTTTTTTTAAATGGCGAAAGGTTAATTCTTCACTTTCCAGAGTCAGTAGCCACCTGAAATCCTCACACAGCTCCGCTTTGCTCCAACACTTTTCCTGCTTTTGTGATCGTGCCAGTAGATGCAGAGAGTTGGGAGAACGTTTCTCCAGTCAGATCTGTGAGCGTTGGACACTAACGTGCAAATGAATCAGCGGCCATTTTGTTGGGTTTTTGTTTGTTTGTTTGTTTTCAGAGGTGCATCCAAAGTTCAGTTCTCCAAAAGCTGCAGTGACATTCCTCAAAGGTGGTCTGTCATCGGGGGGAGGGGGGGGCAAGTCCTCTCAAATCAGCACCGTCTCCTTTCCTGGAACATGATTGGTCTGAGCAGGACTATCTGGTACTCGAGGCGTTTTTAACTTCCCCTCGTATTGTTGAAATGCACTTTTCTGATTGTTTTCCATGTTTTTTTTTTTTCCTGTCTTGTTGACGTCAATACAACCACTTTCCAACAATTTTACCTTCTGTGTAAAGTATGAGCAGTTTTTGTTGACGTGGTTCGGAGGCAAACTTTTGGTACATTTTGGAAAATGAGAGAAGCCCAAAAAAGATTTTTCTCGGTGCACTTTACACTTGCATTTTTCCATGATGCTATTTGAGAAAAACAAAATTCGATTTCTCCTGAAACAAATTACTGAGTCACTGCAGAAGAACAACAAAACTAAAACATTATTTGTAGCTTTTTCCTTAAAGTTTTTCACTTGTTCATCTACTTCATGTTGATGGGTCAGAGAGCTGCTGCACAGTTGAGAGTTTAGAGTCTGTGCAGGAACTGGACAGATCACATGAGTATCAATGAGACTTGTGTTCAGTTGCTTTACCTTCAATCGGTACCACGCACACACATCCTGAGGATTGAAGACAAGAGGCTGTGGAAACACTCTATTTGACTATAAAATATTTATTAGTAGTTTTAACTGTTGCTGTTCAAAATAGGGGAGAAGCTTTTTCTGGTGGCCAGTGAAACATCTGTGAATTTGTACTGATTAGCCATATGGAAAGTCCTTTGGTTGTGTAGTGGCGACTGTAAACAACACTCCAACTACAGTAAACATCCAAATCTAGCCTTTGTCTCTTCCTACATTGATGTTGTTGTGAATAAATCCGCCTCTAGAGGGAGCCATCTGCCGCAATAGTGTCACAAAATTTGTAAGATGCTGTGCTTGTGGAACGCATGAACACCATCCAGTCACAGACGTGCGAGGCGTCCATGCTGTTATGTTTTTTTTAGGTCCACCACTCATGAAGCCAGTCGCTAAAAGGATTTAGCTGTGAATCAGGATATCTAATAAATTGCATTCCTCTCTCTGTAATCCAGGCTCAGGCTACAGGCGCTGCAGAGGGAGCAGAAGGCTGCTGTGCGAGCGCCGTTAGTTAGTGTACGTTCAACGCCGCGCTGTCGCACACAGCAGCTTCCATTAGCTGTGAAACTCTCCTCAGCAGCGCTGAACGCGGCGAGGCTCCGTTCTTAGACATTTGGTGCGAGTGGTCTCCCCGGAGCCCCCCCTCGGGCCCCTGGCTGTCACGTCCTCTCTCGCTCTTTCTTCCTCCTCTCTCGGCCTCGCTGTCCCATTTATTGCCCCCACAGCTTCCCCTGTAACGAGACCATCTTTTACTTTAGGACCAGTTAAATTAATTAGAGGCAGCAGCCGTTTTGTACACTTCACATAGTGAGAGACAGCATGCGATAAACATTAGCCGCAGCGAGGAGCGGGGTTGTGATGCCACTGTATATGAATTGTCAGATATAAAGGGAATACAATGATCCAGATGTAATATCTTATTGTTCCTTCATAGTTAATATAATTCTAAGACTGAACGTTCAGTAATAAACTTCTAGTCTTCTTCTGGAGCTCAAACTCGACTGTGTTGTCTCATTTCTCTTGTTTTAATGTGACACTGGTGGTAAAAAGCGTTTCAGGACTAATGTAAAGCGATCAGTTGTGATTTCATTGTAGCTCCTTTGGGTCTGGCGCTCTCAAACAATGGACAGCAGCTCCGCACAGCCCCGCTGGCTGCTGATGTCCAACTGTTCATTGTTCTCAAACGGCCTCATCCTCACATCTTCATCCTTCTCTCCATCCTGCTGCCGCTGGGTCGGGCAGGTTGGTTTGGATGCATAATCCATCAGTGATTACCTGCTCCAAATCCGCAGTAATCAGCAGCACAATAGAGTCCCACGGGAGGCAATTGGTTGGGGGGGGGCAGGGGGGGATTACGCCAAGTTTATCCAGTGACAGAAATGTGCTCCGATTATCACCTGCATCACTTCAAAACAAGCGTCACCTCATAAACAAACCAGGTCACCGTGACAATCGGGTTCCTCTTTACTGTCTCCATGCTGGGTTTTTTTCCTCCTTCCCTCTGAAGTTGATTGCTGTGCTTCATTGTTTTCTGCACTGTCATGTTTTTGGGGGGATAAATCAGAGGTCTCGCTCCCACACTTCATTTCTTTTGGACAAATCTGCCTTTTACTGCCTGACTGCTTCCCATCAATCTTATTCTCTCCCAAACTCCTCCGTTGCTCCTGTTTGCACTTTGTTCTGGCTCAGCTTGCTGCTGCTGCTGCTGCTGCGTGCTCCTTCTCTCTAGTCTCAGTTTTATCGGTCCCTCTGTGTCTCCCTCATCCCTTCATCCTCAGTCTCTCTCTGACTTCATCATCGTTTATTCTGCTTTTTCTCTGCCATCATTGACTCTTTTTGTTTGTTGTTGTCGGTGTAATTTCGGTCACATTACTTCAAGAAATCCGTGTTTCTCAGCTGCAAAACCTTCTCCAGCTGTTTTGAGTGTTTCTCTGATGCTGACATGTTTGCGGCTTCGCTGTCTGGTGGTCCTCCGTCGGACCACTTTGATGGGAATCCCTGCATCTTCCTGAGCTGCTCTCCCTCGCCCTCTTTCATGTCTGTGAATTAGGAAACAGAACTCGCTGCTCTTTCCTTCTTCCCGGTGAGCGACAACATTTTGTTGGGCGAATACTAATAAGCTGTTTGCTTAAACTGCGGAGCCAATTAACCGACTAAGAAGTGTCAAAATCAGTTTGTGTGCGGAGGCAAACACTGGGACCCCAGAGAGCGGAGGTGATCACTGCAGCGTGTCACTTCTCGTCTTCTCCTCCGTCCCACAGGATGAGTCTGTGTCAGCAGCGACTCCATCACTCCGGTCTCACGCTCCGATTTGTCTCCAGTCTCAGTTCGTCTCAGATTCTACCCACTCCTCCGCCGCTGTCTGTCCGTCTCTCCCCCCCCCCTTCTCACTCGTTCCCTCTTTCATGTGTTATTTTTTTCCCTTCTTTTTGTTTCCAGCAGCGTCTTCCTCCTTGTTGTTCTTCCTCCCCCTCTCCCCCAGGACGGCTGTGTTTACTCTTCGTCTCGTTCTCCTCCAGCGGAGGAAGGAGACGTGTCTCACCGTTGCGGTTGCCGCCGGATCGCTGTGGGAATAACAGCTGCCACTTGGCTGTGCGGGGAAACTTGGCGAGGAAGAACGGGCGAGAGCGTGAGTGAGGACGCACAAATGTACAAATCGCACGCAAACATCAACAGTTTCGAGCGACGACTTCAAAGTTTGGAGTTCCCTTTCGGGCGCTGGAGACAGACACGCCAGCGCGACCGATGCGGGCGCCTCACCTTGTTATTCCCAGCGACCCCTCAGAGCAAATCAGGGCGCAGCAGAGAGCCTGTTTGTGGTCCGACAGCGCTGCTGCGTCCTGCTCAGGGAGTCCAGGCAGGCGGCAAAAAGTAGCTATGAATGCAAAAGAGGAGCAGTGTGCAAAACATCCTTTAGTTTCAGTTGTTTTCACAGAAACGGATAGCAGCAGACGTGTGAGCCATAATGAGTGGACGCACGCGCGGAGCTTTTACCAGTCAAGTTTTTATTTCATCTTTGAGAAAAAAAACCAAAAGAAGAAGAAAAGTTTGGTCTTTGTAAACATCTATATCGTTTTTCATATCGTTTCATTGAAGCTTTAAAAATACTTTACTCTTTACTACGACATTTCCAACATCAACACTGTATTCAGAATGAGTTTAGTTCATGCATCGACACACTCCTGGACGGACTGATATGAAATGCACACACACGCTCACACTCACACACACACACACTCGCATACCTTCACGCACGCCCAATAAAAAGGATAAGAGCAAACTGTTCGGGTGGTGCTGTTCCACTCTCTGAGGGAAGTTTTACAAAAACAGTCACAAAATAAACAACACGAAGCAAATGAGAATAACAAGAATAAAAGATGAGCGTAAAACAAATGGAAAAACTTAAATACCAGAAATTTATATCAAAAGCACTTTGTGACCTTAGCAAGAGGGCTGTATGAGAAGAATGGAAAACATAAATACTCATGAGGTGAGGAGGGAGGACTGGCCAACAGAGGGGAACACATGAACACACTGAGCATCAGAGAGTGGTCCAAAACACACACTCGCACACACTCGCACACATCAGATGTCTTCAAATCATCAAAAGTAGCAACGCATGTCAATGCTGCAAAACTGTTGTCAATACGTTTGTCCAGGCGTCACTCGAACCAAATACTTCACACACAGTAAATATCCAAACATTGACCAAAGCCGCCTCATCGCCATGCCAACATTGTGTCACTTCCTGTCGGTGTCTTCCTGATCTAAGCTGCTCCACAACGCCCAGAGAGCTCAGTGGGAGAGCAGCGCACGAGACACCATGAAATAAATAGTTCGATAAATAAATGAGTACAAAATATCTCAGTGAACCACAAACAGGTGGTCCAAACATACTCCAATATATTTTGTAACATTCAGCGTAAAATGATCGATTTTAGGTTTCAAACGTTGGATTTTAGAAGAGTAAAGCCAGTGATGTGATTGGCTGTCACCTTTTCCTTTAACAGCCAATCAGGTAATAGTTTGTCAGTGGGCGGAGCATTCGTCTCAAATAAGCCATACAGCATATCACTTTATAGTGGAAGGTGAGTAACATTCAGAAACATGTTAAAACACACACAGGTTCACATGTTTGGAGATTGTTAAACCATGTCAACGTAACACAACTTGTCTCTGTTTATCCATTTGTTTCTGTCCTGTGGATTCTTGTGTTCACATCAAACAGCTGCTGAATCTTTGCATGAAGGATATTTAGAAAATGTCACAGAATCAGTGAACAAAAAAATCTGGTGAATATGACACAGGCCCCACGTACTCGCACTCGCACTCGCACTCGCACACGCACACACGAAGAAAATACTTAAAAGCCTATCGAAAAGAAGAATTGGTGTTCTTCCGTCAGGCCACCTCTGTAATAAATTTCCCTCTAACAATAAATATATATTTGTGTTTCATGACAGTATCAGTATGTCGACTTTACTCGCTTTTGTGACCACCCCGTCAAACGCACGCATCCGATTGGATACCTTCATTTAATTAGTGGCCAGATTTCGTCTCCGCTCCTCAGTCCTGATTGACAGCTGGATCTATTATATATCTGACCTGGTGAGAACGCGAGCTGCAGCCGGCCCGCCTCTGTCTGTCTCTCAGACACACAAACGTGCGCACAACAGACGTGCAATCCAATTTCCAGGCATTTTTACTGTGGGTCAGGTTGACATCCCGACTCATTAATCTAACATATGGGACTCAGCCAGGGACACACAGGGCGAGCCCTTATAAGGAGATTACCACACACACACACACACACACACACACACACACACACACACACACACACACACACACACACACACACACAC
>JAUESF010000057.1:6599462-6626169 GCA_032274765.1 Malacoctenus tetranemus
TTGAAGGTAATGGAGAACATACAGAGGAGCTGCTCCAGTCTACCAGTGGTGTAAGGAGGGTGGTGAGAGAGTCCATGTTGGCTCCAATCTGAGAGCATAATGGATTAAAAAAAGAAGAAACGCTCAGCGGGAGTCGAGGAGAAGAATTAGAAGAAATAATGAAGGAAGGGGCTGAAGGAGAGGAGAGGGAGCGTGTCGGAGTCGGAGCCCCTCGCGGGATGTATGGAGCAGATACGGTTGGCATAGAAACCCATGAGAACATGAAGTGTGTATCGCTGGTGTATCCACCACTAACCCCCCCCTCCCACCCCCTCGCACACACGTACCACATACACCCACATCACAGTCTCTTATACACTTCATATATCGTGCATGTTTAAGACCGTTTTCACATGGGGCTCACATGCACGCGGCCGACGTGCACGCTAATGCAATCCGGTCGGTGCTACGCTGTGCTAGATTAAGCAATGTCATAAATCACAAAATCACATCGTACATACATACATTACCACACACACACACATACGAGCGCGCACACACACACACACACACACAGCTTGATGTCCCATAATCCAGAACAGCTATTTTTCCCTTTTGCTCCGCTGGGAATAGAAGTGGAAAAAAGAGGATAAAGGAAGGCGATGGAGAAGAGAGAGGAGTGAAAAAAATGTAACGTGGCAGAAATGTCAAGTGTATAATAGAAAAGGCAGAATGAAGGAGACGACTGACGGGGTGGGGGTGGGGAGGGGGGAGGGGGCTCAGACTCACCAGTCGAAGGAATAACGAGTTTATATGAATATAAATGAGATTATCAGCAGCAATATTTTTTTGTACGTATTTTATGATGTGTGTTTTTATTGTTGCGGCGCTGCATGTCGACGCCACTGAAGCTTGATTGGATATAAATTGGATGAAGGAGAGGAGAGTGAGAAAGACGTATGTAAAGAAATGAAAGGGGGAGGGCTGAGGAGAAGAAACGAAGGCCCGACGACGCTCGTTCTGGAGCGTCGCCTGTGTGAAGTCTGGAACTGAGAGTGAGCCGAGCAGACAGCCGGCGACGCACACACACACGAACACACACATGCAGTATGCATATGCGGCGCCGCGGCGCCGTGGCAGCTTCCAACACGAGACTACGCACACGCTCCTCATCGCTGTCGCATCCGTCATCCGTCCTCCCTCGTAATCTCGCATGGAGGCCGTTCCATTTGCATGAATGGGTGCGGGGAGACTCTCGCGCTGCGAAGTAAAGTACGCGACACGTGACCATCCCGTTGGAGTCGGCCCCCTGGGGGGGATGTAATCTGTAGATGTGTGTGTTGTTTCCCTGCGTCTGTTCCAATTTTGGAAGATATATTCCTCTGAAATGTTCATACTTTGCATAAGAGCAAAGAAAAGGGGCTGTTTGGCTCCGCGGCGGTCCGTCCTAATTGAGGAAGCTGCATTCCTCCCCCCCTCTCCCCTCTCGGTCTGTTGTGTACGATGTGGTTCTTGAAGATGGTCTCATGAGGATGAGAATGCACTTAACAGTTTTCAACAGGAACAAAAAGAAAAACTGAAATGGGAGGAGGAGGAAGAGGAGGAGGAGGAGGAGGGAGGGGTATTAAAATTTTAAAGGGACTATGCACGATTGAGTGAGTGGAAGTAGTTTTTTTTTTGGGGGGGGGGTCCGGGGATTCAGGATTGAGGGTCTGACAGGAGCTGAGCCTCATGATGCCAATCAGAGAGGACGGGGGGCTCAGGCTCCCTCCTCGAACATGGCAGGTTTTCCTCCTCGCATATTTCCCGTCCATTCAGAGAGTCACAGACGATTACAGCCGGATGTCTGTCTGAGTGACTGACAGGGGAGGGGGGTGGGGGGGTGTTGACTCTGGAGGTATCACGCAGTACATTTTGCCTTCCGAAGGGAATCACCCGACCGCGGGGAGGGGAGCACGAGTCGGCTGAGAGCCTTTTGATGCGGTTTTTGCTCGTCCTCGGGTCGGAGGTTTGAACAAATACTTTGACTTTACATAATCACTTATGTAATGACTTGTGTTGCGAGCATCTTCTACCCCGGGAAGAGCGGCGAAGAGTGGTCCTGAAAAAACGGGACAAGGTGAGGGAGCCTCACCTGCGCCGCGACCAGGCAGCTTATTAGGATAATCACCAGTCACCCACCAGGCTGCCGTCGACGCCGTCCTTCAGGCAGACTTTCACCGCGACGCCTTCATTTGTAAAAACCAAACGCGGGAGGATGCAGCGCTGCAGAGTGCACAGGTTTATGGCTTGTACCCGCCTCTGGGCATGGGGATTTATTATTACCTAAGAATAGCCACAATTATGTATCAGCGCACAGCTTTGCCGAGTAAGGCTGCAGTCAGTCATGTCTTCAGCGGGAGACAAGCGCTGCCTCGCGGACAGAACTCGGGCGACGGACGTCCTCTGCTTTCTTGGACTGGGTAGCGTGTCCAAATATACCATTGTCAGTGGACTTAAAGACATGTCATAAGTCGTTACTCAGAGGGATCGGGTGCTGTCAGAGTGAGTCAGATCCGGATGCACAACGTTTCCTGAAGCTGAAAGCTGAGGTGTGTGGTGCCCTCTAGTGGCTGAAGAGAGATCGATCGAAGCAATGTAGACAGACGTGGTTAAGAGGATCTGCATCAGGAGGGAAATCGGACAAAAACATGAACTTTTTTCACAAAAGAATCATGTCGACAGTGATGAAGCTAATTATATTTCTGAATGAAGTGAATTAGAATGAGGTATGCATACATTAGAGGACCACCATGTCTGACTGATCGGCTTGACAGCTCCAGCTCAGAGCTGCGTTTGGGGGGCTTGTCGCATCGCGGACCGAGATGATGCACGCGTCGGCCGACTGGACTTTGTTGTCGTCTCTCAGAAAAAAACAAAACAATCATGGCTGACATCGTTCTGCTCCGCCTGCAAACCCTTTCAGCAGCTTTTAATTATACATCCGCATCAGTTCCTCGCAGAAGGGGCTGAGCTGCGACGGGTGGAGGGAAGCGAGGATGAGGGGAGAGGAGAGAGAGGAAAATAAAGAAGGGAGGCCAAAAAAAAAAGGGACTTACAAGAGATTACGTTTCCCACAAATATGAAAGGAGAGATGAATCAGCTAATAGGGAGCAACAGATGAAGAGATTACAGCAGGGGACAGCGAGAGAAACACAGAGAGGGAGAACGAATTGAAGCAAACAGAGACGGAGAGAGAGAGGAGAAAATGAGATGGATGGATGGGTGAGGTTCGACTCCACTGCAGCTCCTTCTCCACGCTCTCCGTCTTTATCATGAGTGTAAATAATCATCAAAACAAGCAAGGTCGAAGACAAAGGGAGATAAACGAGCGACAGTCGCTCGTCCTTCGTCTCATGCCTTCCCCCCGTCCCGTCCTCCCCCCCCCCCCTTCCTCCTTTCTCCCCCGCTCTTCTCGTCTGTTCTCATGTATGTTTCAGCGCCGCTCATCATATATTCATGTCCTGGTCAAGTCCGCCGCTGCCGCGGAGAAGCGAAAGCTGTTTGAAGCTTGTCACAACACGGAGGCGAAGTCTGCATCAGCGCCGCTCACCGTCTGTTGTTTAGATCGGAATAAAACAGCGCCACGTTATTCAGCTGTTTGTTTCCCATTAAGCAGCTTCACCTCGTTTTGTCTTCCAACTCTGTGCAGACGTATATGAGGGGCAACTAATCACAGGCTTCACGGCTCCAATTTACTTTCACTGATGAATGTTTGTAATTGGCCAATTGACCTTTTAGTCACAGGCTTTGAAGCGCTGCGTCACCGGTGCACGGTGCACTGTGTCTACCTGTGCATTAATGCAACAGTGTTTAGACCTCATCACAGTTTGACAACACAACTCTGAGCTGTTTATATATAATATTCAATAAGGATGCTGTCACTTTAACACCGTCTCATTTGGATGAAACACACGTGTGATTTCTCCACTTTGTTTTCCCAAGACTCACAATTTGTCTTTTCAAAGTTCCCACTTTGTTGGTCCCCACAGACGCTCGGTGAGAATGAGCAGCCATGCAGCAAATCAACAGAATCAGAGGGAAACAAGAACAATCTGTCAAACATTCACACACGACAACAGACAACAAATCAGCTGAAGGAACCGGAGCAGCGACAGCAAGCCGTCTCTCTTTCCTCTGTACTTCCAGCCACCACTGCTGTGTGTGTTTATGGAGGTCAGATCAGAGGGTTCGGACAATATTTGGCAGCGAGTCTGCAGTGATTCAGAGGGTGGGGGGCAGTGATTTAGGTTAAAGGTCAGTGGTTGGAAAATGAATTATGTCGGCGACAGCTCTTACAAGTGCAGGCGATCTGCTCCCCGGCATGTGTGGAGTGGCACCTTGGGTTGATTGACTGGCATCGGAGGCTCAAGGTGAACGCTCTTAAGCAGTGGGATATATACATCGCCATGCCAACCACTGGCAGGCCTGCGCACGGCTGCCTGCCAAAGGCTTTTACTCACTCACTCACACACACACTGATTCCCTCGCTGCCCCTGGCACATGAAACTCAACCATTCGTCTCCTCTTCTCCCACCCTTCACTTATTCCTCTCCTTTCCCTCCACTCATCCCTCCTTCCACCCCCCCACAGAGCCAACAGTTGGCTTTACCTAATGAGAGCCCCCCCTGCACCTCATCCTCCACTCTTCGTCCTGCCCTATTTGATTTGATCCCCTCCTTCTCGCTGTTATTTGCCCCTGTTCTCTCGCTCCACACCTTCGCCGCCCTCTCTCTTTTTGCTCCTGTCTTTCTTCCTCTCTACGCGTTTAAGGCCCGACCAAGAAACCAATTCCTCCTCCTCTGACACCCCCCCCCGCCCCCCGCCCCCTCATGTGGTCCCATCGTCCATCCTTTATCAATCACTCGCATCACCTGCAGCGTGCTCAGAACCCGGAGGTCGGAGGGGGTTTTGTCGTTGTCCATCAGGGGAAATTAGTGTGAGTGAAGTGAGCGAGCTGCACAGAACGTGACTGTGCCTCGTTTCGCGCTGTGGTGTGTGAGACAGGAAAAGTTCCCCCGGTCTGATACGGATTGCTTTCATATCTGGTCTCACAGAGGGACACAATAACATTTAGAGCTAGTGATAAAGTGATGAGGCCGTTGATTTCATTCACACGATTACAGTCAGACTGAACTGTGCGCTCACAGCAGGACTTTAAAATGCACAAATGATTTTTTTCCTCCTCTCTCTCCCTCTCTCTCTCTCTCTCTCTCCCTCTCTCTCCCTCTGTCCTCTGCTCACAGCTCTGTTACGCTCTCACAGGTTTACCCTTCACCTACCATTCTCCTCACCATCCGTATTTACGAACCATTAAAAACCCGACGTCATCTCCAGACTGCGCTTTATTGGCGATGCATTTATGGCACACAGAAGAAATCAATAATCACAAGCCACAGAGTACACTAATAAGTGCTTATAAAAAGAGTGTGTGTGTGTGCATGCATGGACGTCTATTTAAAGGCAAACTTCAGTTTTCTATAAAAAACAAACATTCTTCTTCAGAAAACACATGTTGGTCAAACTTTAGCCAATAGAGACAACAGCGAAGTCAAAGGGAAAGAAGGAGGGGAGAGGACGGTGATAAAGTGAGGGTGATAAAGATGGAGGGCAAACATTAAAGTGGGAAGGGAGGCAGTGCAGCAGAGAGAGTGTGGAAAAGGTGAGCGGGAACGGACGGAGGAACAATAAAGCGCTGAAGGATGA
Organism: Malacoctenus tetranemus; assembly: GCA_032274765.1. Lineage (NCBI taxonomy): Eukaryota > Metazoa > Chordata > Actinopteri > Blenniiformes > Labrisomidae > Malacoctenus > Malacoctenus tetranemus. Next base: position 6,605,187 of record JAUESF010000057.1, read on the forward strand.
TATATCATCCTGCAGGATGAAGAGAGAGACAGAGAAGGTTCCTGTGATGGGGGAGAATAAAAGTGAGGAGACGACAGGGAGGAGAGACGAATCGGGCGGAGGTGGAGGGCAAAAAGAAATACAGAGATTAATAAAGGAGACAAAGGGTGAGTGATAGGAGCTCCAGTGTGGAGGAAGAAGAGGGGCAGACGAGGGCAGGTGGAGAGGAGGAGAGTTTGAGGGGAAGTGTGGGAGGAAAAACGGACAATAGAGCGAGAGGAAGAGGGAAATGAAGGGACAGCACTATGACAATGAGTTAAATGGAGTCAAGATGGAGAGAGGTGGAGAGAGGAACTGTATTGGAAAGAGTAGCGAGAGGGAGGGTGAGAGAGGGAGAGCTTTGGGTGAGTCACATCGTCTCCTCCACAAGCTATTAGTGATTTAATCACTCTGACATCACTCGGTGTGTGTGTGCGTGCATGTGTGTGTGTGTGTGTGTGCGTGCGTGCGAGTGTGTGTGTGTGTGTGTGTGTATCATACTAGATTACCCTGAGGTAGTGCAGTCAGGAACTGGCTCATCACTCTTCCCAGGCAGCATGCATTCATCATGTCAGCGTGGACTTTCTCAGGCTTTGGACTCGGACCCAAAACATGGCCGCGGTTTGACCGGGCAGCCTCTACTGAGCTCCGCTTAACAACTGAATGACTGTGTGGTGAGTGATGCAAATGCAGAAATGACTTTCTCTAGCGACCTCTCGTGGGCACAGTAATTATGACAGAGGCCGTGGAGGAGGAATAAGTTATAAAACAGTATAAAGTATTCAAGTATCTGGTGTTATGTAGATGTTTTGACTCCGACTATTATAGCAAAATACATCAATAAATTTAACAGATAGTAAAACACGATGTCTCAAGTAGCAATAAAAACATGTTCAGAGAATCATTGTGAGTCTGCTGTTACCTTAGAAAGTGCAGCATGGTGGTAATTTGTGACCTGCGGTTAGACAAGTGTAGCCTTGAGGGTAAAATACAGCAGTGTATTTATTTTGGAGGGTTCCAGAGTGCAGGACCGACCGAACCGCTGTGTAATTATTTCAGACAAATTTCAGTGCCAGAAACATTTCTCTAGAAAAGGAGTACGCTGAGCAAGAGACTGAGTGCTGTTATTACCGTCACATACCAGCAGCATGTACTCAGGTCTAGACGTAGGATGTGAAAATCGTCGCTGCCGACTATAAACTTGTTTTTTATAAGAATATATGACTGAAAGTGAACATCTGATGTCTGAGTGCTTAACAGCTGATTACAGCTGATTGCTGCCGCAGCTGCAGTTTGCAGTCGGGAGGAGACTTCTCCCTCGTTTCCACGCCGTCTCTTGGGTTCGCTCCTCTCTTCCTCCCAGCTGAGGGCCGACACCAGACGCTCTCACAGACCGAGGCCAAAGGATCGCTGCTGCTCATTTCGCTGGCTCGCTGCTGCCACCGGAGCGAGCAGCCAATCATGCACAAACAGAGGTCAGTGCGCTGGCAGAATTCAACAATCGCCTCCAACCAGTCAGAGGGTAAACTGTCGGCCAGGACGGGGCTGCGCCCGAAGCTGCTCGGAGAGAGGAGCGACTTCTCAGAGAGCCGAGGTCAAACGCAGAGATGAAAAAGTTTGGGACCAACAACGCTGGAGACTCACCAGTCATGGAGGACGTGGGAATAAAGTGCGACTGCGACAGCAGCAACAGATAATTTGATGCAGAGAACGAGAAAAAAACACAGCTCACGTTTTAACGTTACATGTGCAGAACAAGACTGAACGAATCAATCAATGAGAAAATAATTATTGGAACAGTCAATACACATCTTCAGTGACAGCCCGATTTACCAAGCGAGGAATACGCAATGCTCTCAGCTCGATACTATTGACTTTACGTCACTAAGGTATTTCATTTTGAATGGATCTTAGTTTATCTTATTGCACAGAGTGTATTGCTTTGAGACAGCTAACCTCTATATATAACCACTTGGTACGTAACGTCGAAGCTCCTGCTCAGTGTGCGACTTGGTGCTCAGTGTTTACCTGTGTTCACCAGAGGTGATGGCAACTATGAAGTAGCATCTTCCTGTAAGATGTGGTCTGGATTTTTTTGTACTCTTGCTGCAGTTCTATTCGTAGCAAGCAGCAGTCGTCGCAGTGTTGATAGATGGTGGTTGTGAAAGCGTATCACAGGCGAAACTTACATCATGACAGGAGAAATCACAACAATTGTTTCTCTTCTCTCTGGGATAAGTCCAACGTGGCACCGCGTGTAAATGCCGTCGCTCGTCATCACTGAAAGTTGTATTTGGGTGTGAGGTTTTTGTGGAATCCCACCACTGGAACATGACAAACACGCCGCGACTCCTTTTCGGCTGGTCTGCCTCGAAAGTGTTTCCAACACTGTTAGGAAACTTGGAAGTCAGATTAAATCAAAGTGACACCCCCTGGTCGACCCACCCTGAAGCCTCCGCCTTGGCCTTGCTGGTCAGTGAACCCACCACGGAGGCTTTTAATATGGTTTATGCATGACAGGGTGGTGGTGGTGGAAGCGTGGGGCCTGGGGCAGATGTGCAGCGGGGATCAGAGGCGGGTGCAGTCGGTGGGGCGCGGCAGGGCACCAGCAGCCTGTTGCCACAGCTCCTGGTAGGTCTCTGGGCTGTGATTACAGGGTGTGTGTGTTTCTGCGTGTGTGTCTGTGTGTGTGTGTGTGTGGGTTTGATCACAGGGCTCCGTTGGCAAGAGTTAAGCGCGTGCATATACGCCTGCACTGTGCTGCGTGCATGCGCGTGCTGTCGGACGCGCAGATGCGACCAAAGGGCGTGTTCATGAGTGTGTCCATACTTGGCAGAGAAAATTGCTGGAACTGCAAGGCTAAAAAAAAGAAACAACAACAACCACAGGGGGAAGATGCTCGGTGGAGGAGTGCAGAGCGAGAGAGCGCGAGAGAACGCAGCCGGGGAGTGACGGGGATGCTAAACGCTAAAATTGTGTAACAAAGAGACGGATGCATGGTGGGAAGAAGAAAAACAACAACAACAGGGGTGCGAGAGGCAGCAGCCAGACGGAGGCAGCCGGGGCTGCCGCTTCAAAGTCAAAGCTGCTCCAACCGAAGTTTATGCGCGCTTAATCGTCTGCACCACTGTCGAGTCTTTCGCTCCTTGCTGTAAGTTACAGCCCGAGTCGTCGTTTTTGCAGTCGCAAATCAATAGGCTTTTTTCCTAACAGATGTGCAGGAGGACAAACACAGAGAGAGGGAATCAGGAGTTTTGGGGCAGCATCACAAATAAATCTCCAAACTTAAAGAGAGCGGGAAAGTAGCTCTCCATTTGTGTGTGCAGGCCCTCGCCGCTGCAGGAGGACAACATCAATAGGCAAACAACGGATGTCGACTGCCACATCGATTCTGACACACGCGGGAAACATAGCGTGCCCAAGCTCACACAACACGACGAGAAACGGGGTCACACATGCCGAAACGCACACGCATGAGGCTTCTGGAGTCGTCGAAGATGCTGACTTAAGCTACTTAACTTTGACTGCTCTGACATTAGAGGGGATGAGAGGGAAAAGAGGGGGATCTGGGCAGCAGAGGGGGAGGAGGGGGGGGAGGGAGGAAATGAAGGCCTGAAGGCAGGGAGAAGGTTCGGGAACAAGAGGGGGGGGAGAGAGGGGGAGGAAAAGGGAGGATAAAAGCGTGCGTGTGCTTCACTTCCTCTCCTTTTCTCCGTGGTTATTTTTCGCTCTGCGACTCTGTCATTTAGCCCGCCTCTATCGCTCTGCGTCCCCGCTCTTTCTCTCCCGCACGCAGACCATGACCGGGGCGAAACGCGCTTTGCTCTTCAGTCTTTTTAATCCACTTGGCCAATAAATGTTTGGCCCGACTAATTAAAGCACAAACAATGGATGCAGATCTCAGATGAAGACATCGACGCGCTCACAGAGGTTGCGCGATCTTTCAGAATAACAGTTAAGAAGCGGCGAGGCGCGGACACATGACGGCAGAGGAAACAAATCCTCTCACCGCACCGCGAAACAAGAACAACAAAGCTTCTTCTACTCCCATCATTTCTCCCTTCCACACTCTTATCTTTCACCCTATGTCTTCCCTCTCTTTCTTCCCTTCTTTGTCACGCTTACAATGGGATGGATGAGAAGTTGCTAAGGCAACAAAAAGGGAGAAGAAGAAGGAGAAACACTCTCATCCTGATGGAGACAGAGGGGAGGAGGAGGGCTGAAAGGAGGGATAGAGTGCAGTGGGTTGAAAGTGTTTATCTGTCCATTTAATCCACTGAATAGAAGAATGAAATCAGACTTTTCCTTCCTTTCGTTTCCATGGTGAGTGTTGTTCCACCGTTCCTGCAGTACCTCGGAGTCCCAGAGGTTTTCCAACTGGATCAGTTCAGAAAACTGTCGTGATCTCTGGTATCTTTGTAGATCTTCACCAGAGGTTCTCGTCGAAGGGCATTCGGAGTGTAAATTGTCTAATTCCAATGCTGCTGCTGTGTAAAGATGCCCAGCAGGGAACATTATGCAAACGAACCAAGCGGGGACGCCTGCTGAGTTTGTGACGGTTTGATGTGGGACATTCATGGAGAACAACAGGCACCCGTCCAAACGGCGGCGACAGGCGACGCGTCAGGAGCCTCGTGCTGGCGTCTTTCTGCGTCGTGGTGATTGGTTCATCGTGCCGCCGAGCGCTGCTGTTGTTGCTGTTTCCACTCGGTGAAATCAGGTAAACAGCACACGCTCGCCCTCCAGTAAAAACTGGTGTCATCTCAATAGGATGATAAACAGTTTTATTGAGCAGCGCGTTGATAAGTGGGAAGGACACCGCGTGCAGGGACGCCGACTGCAGGGAAGCGCAACAGACAATGAAAGGTGTGTGTGTGTGAGTGAGAGGGTGAGGTGATGGGACACATACACGCACGCACGCACGCACACATGCACTCACACGCAGCTTTTGGGGATTTGCAGTTCAAAGAATGTTTTATTTTGGGAACAGCTTTGGGTTAGTCACCCTACATTGGTGACAGACGGAGAAACAGGTTGCAAATATCAAACATTTCACAAGCAGAGCAACACATGCTGCACACACCCACACAAACACACGTTCGCACTTTTCTCGTGTTTTCCCACTCCCTTTCTCTCTCCCTCTCTCTCTCCCCCCTCTCTCTCTCCGTCTCCCTCCCTCCCCCTTAATTCCTTCCAAGAAACATCTCGCCATCGGGAGAATGCGCGGTTTAAGACGCGCGAGCTGACTTCTCCCTCACCGGCAGCTAATGTATGATCACAGCCCTTCTGACAGTTTTGTCAAGGAGTTGAGTTTGGGCTCCATCAACACGTAACACAACATGGCAGCGAGCTCAGATTGCAACAGGAAGCTGCCACTGTTATTACTGCAAAATGCATTTGGGAGTGCTGAGAGCCTGACAGGTATGGAAACAGTAAGTAAAGGTCAGAGCAGGTGGTTCATGGTTCTAATGATATTCTGTGAAACTTTGGGACATTTGTCAGGACGGGCACGTTCTCAGGGAACACAGCCAAGGTTAGAGAAGGCACCGGTTGTGCGTTGACGTGCTGGGAAGTTTTTATCCACTATGAAGTATTCCAGAAAAATGTTTTAGAGGTGTCTCGGTATGTAAAGTGAGGGTACACAAGCACACATAAACACACACACACACACATACAGATAGACACACACACAGTGCAAGGTGGTAATTGAACAGGCGTTGGCACAGTTTGGCGCTGACACCTGTTTAAAATTTATAATGAGCAGGCGGAGAAGAGGAAACACACACACACACACACGCACACACACACACAGATGCCTGGACTGTGACGGTGCTGCTGAGTCGCAGGTCAGAAGGAGACTAAAAATAAACGGACCCCACTGAGCGCATGTCGGGTTTTTTTTTTCCCTGAACCACAAACACACACAATTCACTTTGCCTGGTGGTTGTGCACACAGACGTGCCCTCTGATTAACAGAGGGAGCAAAGGCAGACACAGAGCTGCGGAGAGATAACCGGGAGAGACTCGGCGGCTCCGCTGGGGAACAACAACGACAAATGAAAGCAGAACTAATTGGCTGAACAGAGAAAGAATTCATTTATTCCTGCTGCACATAACGACGGCCTATATAAGGCACGAATATAGATGCGCGGCGCGTATGACACTAAAGTGACACTGAATAAATTGCGCGGCAGCATCGGCGGCTTGAGATGCGACTGTGGTCTGAATTTGCCACGGCGGCTCCGCGCGCACACTAACTTATTTATTTGGCCGCGCTGTGACATTTAACCTGTGACAGAGCAGGAATTGCTTTTTTTCCCCCTCAAAGGTCACTGAATCACAAACCCTGAGTAAAAACCACAGCATCACTGAGACATATGGAGCAAAACCATACAGAGCACTGGTGAGTCCTGCTTGAATGTGGAGTGTGTTCAGGTCAATACGATCGTCACACTCTGTTTGTCCATTGATTTAAGGCAGTACAGTGAAAATACATTAAAGTGAGAATTAGGAAGGCAGTTAAATGACGTCTCCACCTTAGAAAACCTGTTTATCTCCTACTTAAATGAGCAATTTGTGTTTGTTTTTATCTATTCTGCACAGATCAACACGCTGGAGAGGACGGGGTGACATAAAAAGCAGCTGATTTGTATCGTTTCAAGGTAACGTGGAGCTTCACCATCTGCTCTGGTGTCTCTGTCCCGACCTTGGACTTATCTCCGTGTGTCACAATGAGGACGGTGTTCTTCACTGTGAACTAAACCTTTGAATTTAATCAGGTCTGACAGAAACGTTCAACTTTGTCTCGTTCAGCTTAAACTGCCGACAAAGTGAAGTCACACTACACGCAGCTCACAGGAAGTGTTAAGCTTTTTGAATCAGTGACTGTGAGTCAAACCCATCGGAGCGACGTGAACAGATCAAACCAAACCTTTAACAAGATTGCGCTGCCTTTTTATTCTACTGCTTCACATGAGGACCCTGCAGCTGAGCTGCATGCAGCCGGCCAGACGTGTCCTCCACCTTCCCTGCACACCTTCCTCTCCTCCTCCTCCTCCTCCTCCTCCTCCCCCTCTCCTGTACACTTGTCAGTTCTGCTCCAGCGCCTCTAAGATTTACCAGAGAGTTTTTCACCTGCACCTGCTTTGACACTTCTTCCTCCACCTTCCCTCCTCTCGGTTCATCCTTCACTCCTTCGCTGTTTTAATGAGCTTTTTTACGCAAGCACAGTCGAACAGGCTGCATAAAGAGGAGAAGCCGCCATATTCTGTAAATATGAGGTTACTTAAATGGAAGAAACTGGCAAAAAAGAAAGGTGTTTGTGTGAAAGCGATCCTACATTTTGAAAGATGCTCTTTGGGAGGAACAGAGGGGGGAGAAAGAGGAGGGAGGGTCCCAGCGTGTCTGCTTTCTAAAGGCTTGAAGGGAGGAGATTAAGAGGATGAAATCAGGGGAGGTGAAGAGGTGAGGAGGAGAAAGAGACAGGTGTGATAAGCAGTGATGGAAAGGAAGATGAAGATACCAGATGGGAGGAGAGGGAGGAGAAAAAAAACTCTGAGCATGTAAATAAGTGGAGGTGAGGTGCAGAAAAAGGGGGAAGATGCAAATGAAAGGGAGTCGAGAGGGGGTGATGCTGGAGGAGAGGGAGGAGAGGTGCGAGATGGAAGTGGGGGAGGTGAGGGAGGAGGAAAAGGTGATGAAGGAGGAGAAGACGTGAAGAAGAGTCTCCAAATATAAAAGACAGAAAGAAAGACACGGCACCTTGGCAGAGGCAGAAAAGAGAGACATTGGGGAGATGAAGGAGGGGGGGCATAAACAAGTGCAGCAGATTAAAGCAGGAGAGGAAGATGATGCTTGACATGGGGTTCAAAAACACAATGATGAAAAGAGATGAGACGATAAGGCTGCGCTTGAAGAACGTTCGATAAACTGTTGACGGGAGATAAGATAATGAACATAAAGAGGGGGAGCAGGGGGGACGGTGATAATGAGGGAGACTTTAATCCGTCTTAAACCCAAAACCAACCTCTAATTGGTCTCCATGTAACAGTCCGAGGGAAAGGACGCATGTAATGAAGCCGCGCACAAAATAAAGCACATAAACAAGCTGTGCAGAGAGTCAGGGTGGAGATAAAAGCATAAAGAGGAGAAGGAGCAAAGATTAAAGGGGTCGACTGCAATCAGAGGTGGATAAATAAAGGAGTGAGGCGAGAGACAAAAGGAGGGATTGATCAATGGGCCTCGGGCTTCTCTCTCTCCAGCGCATCCCTCATTCAGACCGCTCATGCGCCTTTACGTGGAAACATCCGATTATCGATCCTTCCCCCTCCCTCCCTCCCTCCCTCCCTCCCTCCCTCCTTCCTTCCCTCCTTCCCTCCCTTGTCCTGCTTTCCCACAGCAGCGGCTTCAAAGCCTCGCAGCTCCTCTCGTTCACCATTTGATCCGAGACCGCCCCGTTCCCTCCGTTCCCCCTCCAGCACCGCTGACTTTGGGGGACGGAGGGGTTTATCCAAGATCGCCGTGGTCCATGAAGACGAGGATTAGTGGAAAAGAACCTCAAGAACAACATCAAATGTTCGCCCGGAGCAGACGATCGCACACGATCGCACATGCCACAGATACTAGAGCCTGCAGTCGTGCAGCTCATGTTCACCGTCTTGGACCAGCATCTTCAGCTTGTACTCGTTCAATTAAAACACCAGAAGTAAAGAAAGTAAATGTAAATGTGCTGATGAGAGGATAAGGAAGCGTTTCACTGCCAGGCCTCTTCTAATGGGGAAAGTTTGACTCTGTAATGGCGCTGCAGGACGAGCCCATGGATCACCAAAGTCGTTAGCAATCTCCCTCTAAGTACCATGAAAGTCAGAGTCAATGACAATCCATCCAAAGTTGTTTAGACATATTGGTTTCCACGGAGCCATGTCATAATCACATTATAAAGACAGAGAGCAGTAATTGCGCGCAGGTTATCTCAAGGTTGACGAGCAGTGAGTCGGCCTAATACGCACCCAGGAGGGCCGGCGTGGAGGGCTGCCGTATCACGGCAACCGCATCACGGTTCGAGGAGATTCATGAGGCGAACTGGTGGCCCCAGATTTACCCAGAAGTCCCTGTGAGGGTCTGGTGACCAGTTCAGGAAGTGACCTCCCATCAGTCCTTTATTTGAGGCCCCCTTCAGGGCAAAACATAAAAACTAAACAGCTTCATTCTTGTCGTGCGTCATTGTCTTTCAGTCTTTAAATTACATCATCCAAATTGCACAACTGTTTGACATCAGAGTGCAGCTTTTTGTTCAGTGATGTAATCCGACGATAACCTATTTAAACCTGATTTCTGATCCCCTGCAGTGATTTTCAGAGGCCTCACGCAAATGAGCGCGGCGCCGCTAATCCACTTCTCACAGCAGAAGATCCTCGCTGTGGCGTAGTGTTTACTTCTGACCCACAAAGTTACAATCTCCCAGCGATAGAACGCACTGCGCCCAGTGAGTCTTTCTAATCCCCACCCCCACCCCCCCTCCGCTCCCACCCCCCTCTTTGTAGCAGGCGAACCCACAATAGTTTCAATTTCGGCTAATCTGATCTGGCTCCGTCTCAGCGCCACTGACATCAGCTTTCCTGCTTTGTTTTCTGTACTGATGCACCGGCGACCGGCTCACCGGCTACCAGAGGACAGCCGGGATTCAACAGTTATCACTAACTTACCCTCCTCCCCCCCTCTTCTCCTCCCTCTCTCCTCCCCCTCTCTCCCCCGTCTCACTCTCTCTCCCTCTCTTCTCTCTCTCTGCCCGTCTCCTCTCTGGCTGACCTCAGCGCTCACCAGCAGCAGTCACTGCGTCACTGATAGCACATCGTTCCATTACACACACTGTGCCCTTGTGATGACACTCTTACCTAGAGGCTGGCTTTGAGTTTTAGAAGTTCATGTACATTAGTGAGTGTCTCTCCGTACTTGTGGGGACTGCGTCAGTGTAAAAACCGACCACTCGATACAGTTACAGCCCACTCTTGAGCAGCCACAGCTCTTAAATACATGCAATTATTCCAATCTTAGCTGCAAAGCCTAAAAACTTCTCTCAAGGTTAAAAAACGTATATCGGCTCATGCAAAACACACATACCGAGGTGGGCACACACTCCAACTACTTCTGGAAGGCCTCGGGTACGTTTGCTGCCCCGAGACGCCCACATTTCTCTCCTCCGCTTGACTCGCAGGAAAAACAATGAGTTTCCCAACATTAAAGGAGCGCCGAACCTCGAACCCACTTATCTCTTTTCTAAGAAAGAGCGAGGAAGCTTAAAGGATCTCTCTGAGCATAAATGCCCCCCCCCACCCCCACCCCACCCCCCTTTCCTCGCATCTAAAAGTCAAATTGGTCCTCACAGATGTAGGTCCACCGGGCCGCGCACACACACTTTCACGCACACACACAAACACAGAGTGCTCGCTTTATAGGCCCCAGGAGGCGCGGAGGAAACTGCATTCCCAACCGCTTTATGTATTGGTCAATTTAACACCGCTAACATCAGCATATTAAAAATGCATGCGCCCAAGGACGCGGGAGCAATGTGCCGAGTGTGTACGTGTGTGCACACGCGTGTGCGAGCATCTAATGTGGAGCAGCCTACCTTGAAATGTGACATTATTACGCCGTTATCTACTGTACATAAGACAGCAGGCTGTGGTGGGGAAACACTCGATTAGGCTAAACAGCAGTTTGGGAACAGGTGCCGGCGACACGGAGAGGAAACGCCAGAGGAGGCGGAGCTCCTCGGGACTCACATGGTCTCGTCGTTCTGGAACTCCAGTTTGCCCGCGGCCAGCTCGTAGTCCTCCCCGCCCTTGGCGGTCTCGTCCAGCGTCCGGTAGGGGACGGCGACGAGGCCGCGGGCGCCCGACGTCCTGAGCACCTTCACCTCCATCACGCCCACGCTCTCGCTCACCCTCTGACTGGCACTCTCAAAGGTAAAGATGCCTGAAGAGACAGAGAGAGAGAGAGAGAGTCACCATCACTCGGCGAGCTGGGAAACCCTTCAAAAAAACCATGACAGATGAGGTTGATAAACACCTCTGCACTTCCTCGTGCTCGGAGGTGTGCAGTATATCCTGTTAGTGAGCGGGCAACAGATTACCACCCACTCTTTGTAGATGAAAGATAATACGCAGCAGGAGAACGCCCACTCTCCACTCGCTCCCCCACACTTTAATTCTCTCTGGACGTTGTGGAAGTCCTGTCGGGAACAGTGGTGACACCCATGGGACCCGAAACTTTAATCGCCTCCTTGCGATTCACTTTCGAGGGTACTTTGGGAGTACGGTGAAAATCCAGCTTACTGCGGTTGACGGGGGTTTGCCTTTACCTGCGTGGTCGTCGTCGTAGATGGTCACCGTGGCGGTGTGGTTGTCCCCCAGCACGGCTTTGGGCGTGGCGCTGGCGTCCAGAGGGGCAGTGCCGATCTCGGGGAAGCCGACCACGCGGGGGTTGCTGAGGTGGACGTAGAAGTACTCGTCCTCCTCGAAGATGTCGTCGTCGATCACTCCAACCGTGATCTCTGAGGGAAAAAAAACGAATTGTTGCTGTTGCATGTAATTTGACACCAGCCTCCAAAGAGAATCCCAGCTCTTCCGTATCCTCCCACTCAGCGTTGTGCTTCAACCTTGTGGTTAACAAACGTATTTGTCAGTGGGGTCACGTTTGAATGAAATCTCCGCATTGTAACGTCCTCTAAGTGGCAGAAAATCGCTCCCTTTAAGAATCAAACTTTGTCCGCAGCGCCGCGGGTCCTGCAGATGGCCTCCAACGTTTGAGCGAAAGTCTCGATGACATGTTTTTGGAAAATATGCCATAAATCATCGCCGTCATCGGCGCTTTTACCTTTGAGGGTTTCGCCTGGCTTGAACAGCAGCGTTCCCTCCGCAAACTCATAATCTGAACCTGCGTTGGCGGTGCCGTCCTCTGTGCGATAATCCACCTGGGGGGGGGGAGAAAGTGGCAGGAGAGGGAGGGGAGGTGTGGGGGGGGAGGGCAGTGAAGGGAGCAAAGAGAGCCATCAAAGATGAAACAGCAGTGAGCAGTGACGAAAAGGGCAGATAAACACAAAGAGAGAGGGAGAGAGAGGGAGAGGGAGGAGAAGGGGGAGAGAAGTAGAGGGGAGGCATTTGGGAGACGGGGACAGAGGGTGAGAGGGAACAAGAAAAACAGCTTCATTAAACCGAGCCCTCTGGTCACATACAGTCGGATAATAAAGACTTTGAAGATGTTACGACAAAACTTTGCTTGTAATCTGTCCTTTCTCTCCGCCCGCCGCAAAGTGAACCCCTGCAACAAACCTACTTACACTCGTTAGTGAATAAAGGTGATCAGACGCTGTCACATAGGGACACGGTGGGGGGAGGGGGGGGCCATTAGCTCCCACTCGAGTCGGTGAATCAGTGTACGCTGGTGTCGTCAATCCTCTATTTTTAGCTCCTCGTGAAATGCGCATCAGTGAAACTTATTTTTGAATGCGTCCATTCAGATGGCTGACGTTCCCGAGGCCATGCTTTATTTATGCTGTTATTGGTCCAGGCTGCCGGGGGACCAGCCGTGATGCTGCACATCGTCTGAGCGCTGCTCTTCTTCAGGCAGCTCTCCTTCTCTGCTTCTTACATGAATCCTTTTGTGTCATTGATGTTTTTTCTTGTGTATCATTGTGAGGGACGGTCCAGCTGAATAGACCGAAGCCTCATAATCATTTTTTGATGCTTCCTCAATAAATTAAATAGAAACGGAACTTTAAAAGACAAAAAACACTAGATTTGATCAAAAATCAGTCGATACGAATCAGGACAGGAAAAAACTGCAGTATAAGTACTGTGTTAAATGCTTACCTTGATCTGAAATCGCACTAAGAACTGTGTGGGAGTCTCTACATATTCTCATGTCGTCGGTATAAACTTTCAACGAGGCAGCGATCAAACTCAAGTACGAGTGTCGATGAGAAATCCTTTCTGCAGCAAAACAATCATGTTCCTTCCCCTGCTGAAGGCCTGCTCTGTCAGCCTGGAAAGCCCTGCGTGTGGGCTAAATGTGCCACTTCACTTAACAGAATTGCTCTTCAGCTGATGGCAGACAGAGAGCGCGCCGCCGTCAGCCTCCCTCGCTCTGATCTTACATCAGTTTCATTTGTATACAGAGCGGGGGAAAAAAGAAAGAAGCAGGAGACAGCCTTGTAAAGCTCTCGTCATCATAGAGAGCAGATATCATATTATTCTGATGACAAAGTGGGGCTGTGATTCAGTGCGCGAGGCCAGCGCTAAGCCTGGGATCAATGAGGCTTTTCAGGAGGGTAAATCTGTTTTCTTTGAGTTTCGACTTGATCTGAAGTGTATAAATCAAAGGGAAGAAGGTGTTTCCTCTTGTGTCTCTCAGGTCCCTGTGCTTTGATTCTATATCACTCAGGCTTCCTTTTACCGACATCCAGGCAGAAAAGCCAACAGGGGCACTCAGAGCGTCTGGAGGTGAGAACACGATGTGTGAGTGTGATCAGATCAAGACCAGGCGAAGCGCCAGGAATGGGAGTGAAACCACTTCAGAGCGGATCCTTGTTTTCTCTGCTCTCTTTTTTTCAGCTTGTTCCTCAGACACACACTCATACGCGCAGACACTCACACACATGCACACACACGTGCACACACCTTGACGGTGACTCCGGGATCGCCTCCGTGTCTGGCGACGGTCAGTTTCAGAGAGCCGCAGTTTTCAAAGCACTGGTACAAAGAGGGTTCAAACTCCATCCTGGCTGTGTGCGGGTCGTCCTCCTGCGCCTGTGTCTCGTGGCTGCTCACCACCTGCACACACACACACACACGCGCGCGCGCAGACAGGCAGGTGTGTGATAATTGTCTATAATTATCAGGTTAAACGAGGACAGGGGCTGAGCGGCGCGTGACTCACCTTGCGAGCCTGGTCGGCGGCGTGCTTCTTCAGGATGTTCCCCGCTCCGATCATCATCCTGGTCGCTTGGATACGGTAAAAAGCTCGGCTCTTCTGCTGCTGCATCAGGACCTGATCCAAAAAAAAAAAGGGATGTTAATTAATAACAGTGATTCATGTTGCTCATTTAATTTGCTCTGTCCGGATACTTTTATGAAATCCCCCACATTTAAAGTGTAATTGGAAGGTTAGGCGGCGAAGCTCTCCGGCGAGGCTCGTCTCACGCCTCCACGGGGAAGTTGAAGTCGGAAGCAAAGGTCAGCTGCATTTGCACTGAGCTGCTTAAAGAGATCTGTGGCTTCAGCTGGGACCTACAGCCCACATCTGAAGAGGCCCGACGGCAGTGTCTTCTGGACGGGGCGATTGAACAAGCGGATAAAATGAAAGAGCAAAATAATCGACGAAACGCTCCGAAAGATCTGTTTGAGTTCCACATAAGCGCCGCGTTAGGAGCTGGCCCTGCTCACGAAACACTTTAGGTCTAATGAGGCTTATCAATCCAGGAGTAATGATTTCCATAAAAGTATCGCTGACTAATAATATAATATAGCAACAATCTACCAAATTGAAAATGAACAAATTGGCTCCTGTAGCGGCGCAGATCATTAGATTAAATGTGGCCTCGGAGCTGGAAAAGCTGCAGTTTATTCAAATTCGGTGAGTCTGCAACTTCACTGCAGAATCTTTGATAAAAATCTGCAGCTCCTCGGACGGAAGGGGATTAATATTTGTCGCGTTACTTAAAAATGAAACTTGTTTTCGTGGAGCGCGAGCGCCAACAACTCTTTCCTCTCCAAACTCTTTCATTTTTCATTCAGCGACTCGTTAGGCCCGTCGCAATGCCCTCGTTTGCCCAGTCGGGTTTAATCTGCGGAGCGGCTGTTCTTATTTACAGCGCGAAACCTGAGGGGTGGGGGGGGGCAGGAAGAGGGAGACCTGCACGCACACAAACTTCTGGGAGCGGTCCAGGTCACTTTCTGCCTGCCAACTACCAACTCCAGAGGCAGCAGATTGGAGAGGAACTGAGATAAAGGAGGGGGGGGGCAAACAGAGAAGGGGAGGGCGGGGGGGGTCACTGTAGACCAAATTATAGATCGGGATGCTATTTGTGTCTCGTGCCTTTTCACAGCTTCTTTGACTTCGGGGATGAGAGACGATTAACCGACAAATCGATTAATCTCAGTTGAAACTTGGCCAAACTACGCGTCAAATTTAACCGATGGTTAAATTTGAAGGAAAAACACTTTTTTATTTCATATTAGAGTTGTTTTCAAGAAACAAACCACATATCTAGAGTCCCCAAAAATATTAACTTAAGGTCCACTTGCTTTTTTTAGCCAACACGGTTCTGGTCATGATCCGATTCATCTGCAAAGTTTGCTTGCAGTAAAAACAAAGGCAGCAAGGTGACCTCAAGTTCATGTTTTTATTTCCAGCTACAGTTTCCAAGGTCATAAAATGAGATTTGACGCTCAAACCTCCAACGCTGATGTGACTTACCGGGAAAAAAATCACCTGGACGGCAGAAGTGAAGGGTTGCATGTTACAGGTGTGTCAGTCAGTAGAGCTGGCATCAAAACAACGTCTGCTCCTCTGTTGTTTAGAGTCCGACAGCGGCTGTAAACAACGTGCCTGCTGCTGATAATCAGCCAGGTGAGCGAACTTCGACTGAAGCACGGTGCGATTGTTTGGTCGCTTTAGCACGGTGAACAGATTGGATGAAAAGACTTTTGACCATTGAATCATTTTTTCCGCCCGTATTAACTGAGGCAATTATGCAGCGAATGACAGTGAAAATGCTTCGTAATTTGGGGAAAACAGCTTCGGAGCATAATGGAGGTCTGTGAGCGCAGCAGCTGTGAGCCAGCGGCTCCAGCATGGCTCCCTCACCTGCTCCTGTTTCACTGGCTGACATGAAGAAACTGCACGAGAAAGTTCTAGAAGTATTTCGGCTTCATTTCTGTCTCTAAAAGTTCTTCTGTATCAGAGACTGAAGTCAGAACTCTAAGTATTCTCTAGGTGGGCTGCATGTTTGAGCCCCCGCGCTGTCAGTGTGACGTGACTCCCTCACCTGATAGTTGGCCATCTCGATCAGCTGCTCCATGTCCTTGTCCGGGTGCCGCTGCTTCAGCTCCTTCAGCGTCCTCGCCATGTCCCTCCTGGCCTCGTCCTCCTCGTCCTTGGGCCCCCCCTCCTCGGCCAGGCCCCCGTCCATCCCGCTGTGACAGTTCAGCGCGATCTGTCCGTCCAGCTCCAGCATGTCCATCTTGGTGAAGCCCCCCGGGCCCAGCGCTCCGCCGCCCCCTCCGTCCATGCCTCCCATGCCGCCGTCGGCGCCGCCCTCCGTCTCGATGATGATGCCGCGGTTCTTGTCGGCGCGGTAACGCTTGCGGACGTACTTGTAGAAGAGGAGGCGTCGGTCGGCCACCCAGGCCTGGACCACGCAGAGCGGGAAGCAGAGGAAGGTGAGCACGGCCTCCCAAACCTGAAGGGGAGAAGGAGTCAGACGATTGTTTACAACCTCAATTTCAACCTCCGCCCGCTTTGTTTTATTCCCTTCCTCCCCGCAGGAGCGTCTCCGCAAATATCCCCTCCTCCATAGCTTTCACTCATGTCTCCTCACCTCCACCTCTCCGGGGGAGAAGACGCTGAGGATCAGGTAGAGCCAGATGTAGGCGAAGATGCTCCAGGCGGCCGTGACGAAGAACACCCGCAGGTGCTTGATTTTGCGCGTCTCGCCTTCGGGAACCACGTACACGCACAGGGCGATGATGACGAACATGTTGAAGGCGGCGCTGCCCACGATGGTGCTGGGGCCCAGGGAGCCCGACTCGAAATTGTGGCCGCACACCTGCAATCGAATCAGAGAATCAGATTAGAGCAGCCCCATTCCATTGGGGATCAGCTGATGTAATATGTGTGCCGGCCCGGCCCGGCCCCGCGCCGCACCGACCTCAATAACAGACAGCAGGATCTCTGGGGCGCTCGAACCCAAGGCCATTAGAGTGAGATTGGAAACGGTCTCGTTCCAGATTCGGACGGTGGCTGTGGTGGTCTCGCCGTTGGGCTTCTTTATGGTGATCTCCTTCTCCTGGGAGGTGATGACCTGCAGGAGGAGGAGGAGGAGGAGGAGGACTTGTCAAGGCTCTGCTGCGCGTGTTGTGTTCAAGACCTTCAAGTATCTCTGCCCACCTCTATAGAAGACATGAATCGGTCCGCGATGATGCTCATCCCCAGGAACATGTAGATGAGCGCCACAAAGTAAACGATGGCTCGGGCCACTTTATCCCCCACCGAGGGGTTCTGGGGGTTCCACACAGGCAGCACCACTCCTGAAAGGAAGAAGAGGAAGAGACAGGTGAGCAAAGAGTAAAGCCACGCTGCACGTGCAACATTTAGTTACAAGGGTTTTTTTTTTTTTTTTGCGAAACAACTTCACTAATCTCCCGTTTCTCTAATCTCACACAGCCTGCTGGAGTCCGCATCTGGTGAAAAAGCTTCGTGGGAGCTCAGCATTATGATAACTTAGTGGATTTACTGCTGCCAGCTCAAGTGAATGGCTGCTTTTTTTTTTTGGTTTTCATCAGTCCGACGAATACGGGCTCAAGAGCAATTCCTGGGATCAGGAAGCCAGAATGGTGAGTACTGAACAAAAGCAACGTAGGGGGGCGTAAAACTGAGGGGGGCAAATCCAGGTTTTAATGGAGGGTGGTAGCAACAGGAGGACTTTCAGCCTGAGGGCTGCTTCTTCTCCTGGAGTGCAAAACAACACGAGCTGCTTCTACTTAAATCTGCAGGTAATACTTCGGATTATCTTCAACAAACGGACGTCCTCTGCAGAAATTCATGACCGACTATAGAAAGTAAGCGATTTATTTTCAGATGTGAAGTCACTGTTGTGTGAATGCTGCACGGATGATGCAAACAGTGCAGAGAAGACATGCTTCTCAAAATGGTTCCAGTAATGATAAACACATTAATGCATTCAAGCCACATAATCTGATGCATCTACTGAGCCCATCGGAGCGTGAATATGATGTTTAACCATTATTTCTTATGTAAGAGGGAAACGGAGTTCATTGGGGAAATCAATTTGCAGAAAAGACACGATGACTGACGGCTCCAAGGACGAGGACGTTGTCAGAAAGCTGCTGCGCATCAGTGGTGATCTGAGGGGGGGGGGGAGCGCCGGCACGTCCGAGGGTCTTCTGTGGCTCGAGTGGGACACAAGCGAACTGGAAGGGAAACTCTTCTCCTGCCGGACGCTCGGTAAGATCCTCTCATCTGAGATTCACTCACACGACTCCACAACCTCATCGATCTTGCCGACCCACCTTCCTGACAGGGGTCTCCTCTGGCCGTGCAGTTTTTCTCCGCGGCCCCCGCGTGGACGGAGGCGGGACACGACAGCAGCGCGAGGAAGGACAGGAGGACGACGAGGCGGGGCGGGTGGAGGGAGGGCCGGCAGGGCGGAGGCACAGGCATGGCCGCGGGAGCCATCTCCGCTGATGGAGTCGGTCCTTCACGGGACTTTACAGGTCGACTGGGGCAGCTCGGGGTGGGCGGTGTCCAAAACCTGCAGGTGGACAGAAAAGGGGGGGGGGCAAAGTTACCTCACGTGTTCACACGAACTGTTTCTGTTCATCTGAATGAAATGAATGAAGAATCAGACGTTGGTAAAAAAGATGTGGTGTCAGTGATGGAGCCTGAAGAAACAAACATCAGCTCCCAGCTCAGCCTTCTGTCTGTGGCTGCAAGTAACAACACAGTTCCTTTTTATTGGAACTCAACAAAACGCAGTTATACGCTGCTTTACAGAGATTACAGCAGTTTAAGTGGGGAACAAGGCAATAAAAGCAGTAATAAAAAGTGAGCCCAGGTTAGAGGGAGTCTGCAGCAACGCCGTAAACGATGACACGCTCACCCAGCATCTGCTGCCAGGTTAACGTAATAAGGTTTATATCAGAGCTGAAGGAGCCGCAGCATCACAGGTCACAAACAATTAATCACCTTTGTTTTTTATTCAGTCCCACTGTTATCGAGTGAATGACTGTTTCTCAGGAGCCGATGTTCTGTGAGGGAGAGAACGCGACAAAAAAAGAGGCGAAAACACTTTAAACTGGCAGCGACGGAACATTCACACGGACGCTCACACACGAGCAGACGTGTCACGGAGCCTTGAAGTGCAGAAGCTGCTGACCTTGTACTGACCCACTCCGCAACACACACGCAGACTCAGGGTTAGTCAGGGCCCGCGCACACGGAAAAAAAAAAACGCTGACCCGACCCTGGTTTTTACCGGAACACACACGCAAACACACACACACACACACACACACAAACAGCCCTGTGCACACAAGCGCAGTTAGTCATCAGTGGTGACATTAGCGTTGAGCTGCTGACCCTGTCTCCATCTATCTTCCAGGGTCCCGCTGCTCTGACAACAACCTGTCACTTCAATCCTCAAGTCACTTCTCTCCCCGGTGCGTCTCCACCCTCCTCTGCTCCGGTCGCTCTCGCCCCTCTCTCTCTCCTGTCATTCGCTTTCTTCCTCATTCTGCTCTTTTACACTAAAAATGACTTCTCCTGCTCCTGCTGCAGGGTTTCTACTCCCAGACACTGTTTGTTTGGTATTGAAATGAAGGTAAAATCTTTCACATCAACGTTTATAAAACCTCCTCTTATCTGCTTGATATGCAAATCCATGTAGTTTAGTAGAGGTCATAAATACAACAGCTTTCAGGATCTATTTTGTATATTTTTGACTCTCTAACGGCTGAAAAGAGCCTTGAAACTTCTCCTGCTTTGGGCCCCAAGACATCCAGGTCCGGCCCTGCTCCCACATAACGAAGCTCCACCACCAACATGATGCCTTAAGATTTCAATGTGCCAAGATAAAAGCTGCTCATTTAACCTCAAGCTGCTACCTTGAAGTAGGATTTGAGCGCTCCGGCCTCAGCTTCAAACTTGGAGGCGCTGCTAAAGAGCTCCCACTGGAGTCACTTTCAACAACTTTTTTTCTGCATCGTGGAATGAAAGCGTGTAAACAGACGATGTGCAGAATCAGTGGCGTTTCCTTCTGAGGTCTGTGTCACCTCTGTTTGTCTGCGTTAATTACCAGGCGTTGAACCCAGACGCCACAGGGCAGCAGAGACTCTGGAGCAGCTCCATCCGTGCTCCTCTTTCATCCAGTGCTGCTGCTTTCAGGCACATCGAACAAATGATGATGGGAGCTGTAATGGATGAGCAATTGTTCGTTTGCATTTCACCCTCCGGCTTGTCTTCTTCCTGTTTTTGCCCTCGCCCCCCTCCCACCTCAGTTAATCCCAAGTCTTCATCTCATCGTCTCCATCACCACCTTTCTCTCACCTTGTCCTCACCGTGACACCTCCCTGATGTAACGTCCTGGTGTCCCCCCCCGTCTCCCTGGACACCCACACCCCTTCTCACCACTTCATGTCTGTAGCACCTCTCCATGTCCCCCGCTCACTCATTCACCCTTTCACACCTCCTCGCAGTCCGAGCATCGCCGCCCCGTTCCAGGCCAACGACATCCAAAAACAAACCTATTGATGCATTCGTCTTCGATGGGAGACGTTTTCCTGGCACAAATGTAGATAACAGCAGAGATTCATTAGAACGGGACCTTCCTCATTATAAAAACATTGTAGCTTGGAGAGTGTGCTGGCAATCAGCGAGCACAGAGTGTGCAAAACAGTCGATAATAGAGAATTAAATGGCTCGGCTTCAAAATGCAGCCGCTGCTGATTCTCAGCTTAACAGCTCGACTTTGTGTCAAGGTATTCATAATCTGCATGGATGCACAAAAACCCGATTAGTCTTTTCTTGGGCAAACTGATTTCCAGAGCTGACTGAAGTGCTCCGTTCACTAAAGACGCCCAAGGCTGCATGAAAGGGAGACGACTGCGCGCAGACTCGATGAATCACTAAAGCAAAAGTTGCAAAGAAGAAGCAGTTTTACTGACAGTTC
>JAUESF010000057.1:6665357-6678908 GCA_032274765.1 Malacoctenus tetranemus
CTCTTATCTCCGGCCTTATAAAGCGCTGTTGGCTGCTGATTATTCATGAGCTGCCTCATATCCATTGTGTCAGACCGCTAAAGCAATTGTAAGTCGTGCTGAGTGTGGTCCATAGGGGCGCCGCCGAACTCGACTCAGTGATGACGAGGAGGATTGTGGGCAAATGAGCCTTGATGATTTGAGAGCGGAAAACGATCCACGCGACATCCACACACTCACTCTCTCTCTCTCTCTCTCTCTCTCTCTCTCTCTCTCTCTCTCATGTCTGCTGAAATATGCAGAATCATACATTCACGCCTGCTTGTAAACACACAAACAGGCGAACGTAGTGACACATGGAACCACGCAAATGGATTCAGAGTCACACAGACGCGCCGCTTCAGCTGATTCGTTCTCTGACCACTTAAAAGACCGCGAAGCATCTGTCGCCGTGGCGCGCGGGCCGTCACCATCCAGGCCGAGCGCCGAGTGAGAAATGCGGCTCCGGCTCACATGTGCACGCACACTAAGACACATTACCCTGCTGGAGCATTCATGGCCGTCTCCGTCTGCGGGAACACACACACGCGTCGAACACAAGTTGAACAGACGTGTCGTGATGCGCCAGCAGGCTTCTCATGAGATACGGACCACCTCAGTCAGGCCGCTGCCGCATCGATCGGCGTTTAAAAGCGAACTGCTGATTAATCAGGAAGTAGGAATCATTGGGATCTATGGCAGACGCGCACACAAGCACACACACGCTCACAGGACCCCTACATGTCTCCTTCTGCCACAAGTCACTGTGATTTGTGCTTGAGTGTAAAAGCAGGTGAAGCCCACATTAGCTGAGGAAGCATCGCGCGGCCCTCCCAAAGTGCTCTCTCATAATGAGGCCCGTTCACCACAGTGATGGAGGTTCGTCTCCCGTAAGCGCTGCGCCACCGCTGTTTGTTGTCGTTGTGCAATTGTGCTTTAAAAAATTAAAAGGCAGAAGTGAGTGTGTGTGTGGGGGGGGGAGCATGCTGCAAAACAGAAACACGCAAATCTGTCAAGTCAGCCCAAAAAGTTTCCAACACGAGCCAAGTTACACACCACTGCAAAAAGAAGAGCACGTGTTTGTTATGCTGGATATAAAGTGTGTGTACATTTGTGTGAGACACTTTGTGTGCACCCGTTCAAACAAACAAACACCAGAGTTGTATTCTGTCTTCTCCAGACAGAAAAGTTAAACATGCTTATCTTTGCAAACTGCCTTCGCTTGGCACACGCGTGTGCGTGCACGCGCCTGTTCATTTTCAATCCGTGTTTCGCGCACGCTCGATGTAACCTGGGGTGGTGCGAGGAAAGTGGTCTGAAAGTGCAATTCATCACTTCTGTCCACGCCCGTTTCTCCCCCCCCAGCAATACTGACCTTTCCCTGTGATTCATATCACTACGCACTCCCAACCCCACACACATGTGGGCCTCCACAGCACGCATCCGTACATGCTTGCCCCTCGCGCTCCGCTGTAATCAGAGTTTTCATGATGTCTGTCGTGCAGATCGCCATCTCTGAGTTATTGTTGCGATGGCCGGTGGTGGCAGGAGGGGATTCGGGACCGCGGGAATGCGCAGCAGTTTGGTGGGACGCGAGAATGAGCTCCCGAGGAACCGAATGAGAAACACATCGGCTTATTGGCGAATGAGTTCCAATTCATTCCCCCATAATGACGGCCATCAATCACGGCTTTTATTTTTCATTATTTGCATGCAGATTCGCATTGTTATGCTAATGTTACAGTAACTCATCCCATTCCCCGTTCTGCTGACTGGGACTCGCCGGAGCCAGCAGTCGGTGGATGTTCTCATTAGCATTCAATGCTTTGTTCCTGTTATTGTTGCTGCACCCTCCACGCTGCTTTTACAACACTTTGCCAACCTGAATTGCACTCGGAGCAGAGCAAGCAAAGCGTACACTGAGTGAGAAGTGTAATGGATTAAACCCTTCGGCGCCCCTGAAAACACTCGGAGCTTTTTCTATCAAGGTAAAAGTCCACGATTTGAATTAAAGTCATCATAAAGCGAAGTTCCACTCACCTCGTGGTCTCAGCTTGTTCTGCTTTCCAGCCGGGCTCTCAGCATTGTGTTGCCACCTGACTGAGCCCGGCGAACAGCTTGTCTCTATCAAACAGCATCAATTAAACAAGGGCAATGATGCCATCAGCTCGCAAGCTCCTGGTGAACTAGTTCAGCGAGCAACCCAGATTCAAAGAGGGGGAAGGAAAAAAGATGGGGGAGAGAAAAAAAACGGGAGGGGGGGGCGGCAGAAGTGAAACTACAAGGAAAGGATGCGGAGCGAGAGAGCGAGCATGAGAGAGGGAAGTGAGAGGATGACAAACAGCAGTGATAAATGGGGGGAGAAATGAGGAATAAATCGACACGGAGGGGTGAGGAGCAATGCGGGCGGGAGGGCTGAGGTGGGGGAGACAAGGGAGCGAGAGGGAAATTGTTGAGGGGGGGGATGCAGGGGGCACAATAATTGGCAAGATGAATCAACTAATACAAACGCCTCGTTCTTTCATCTGGGCTGAAAATGCAGCTTGTTTTCCTCCATGTTACGATCCTCCGTTCAATTTCCTGCCTCTCATCACTGTCAAAACAAAACCAGTGCAATCTTTAAGCAGGATGGATCACCCGCTCCTCCTGTGAGGGATGGAGGGGAAAACAGAGGCGTTTTGCAGTCACTTAAATGTCACCGGCCTGCTAATTGTGATGAGAAACGTTGCCACCGATCACTCGGTGATAATGTCTGTGATCAGCAGGCTGACACGCCGAAGTCGTCGCTCGGAGCCTCAAGTTGAAGTGTCTGCTCCAGTCTGGCAAGATGGATCCAACAGAAGTCCCAAAGTTCAGAAGCAAAAGCCTCAGACTGTGCAGGTCGACTATGAGTTGTAACGCTGACCAAAGCAGCTTCTGATCCCAAACTGAGCCAAAGAAATGAGCTATTTATTTTACCAGAGGACAAATAACTATTCATTAGAAGTCCTTCAACACTATAATAACAGACTGTACAAGTACACACCTCAAAGATCACATATGGAGTACATACGTCTCAGAGCATCGTGTGTGCCCGGCTACAGCCACTCTCAGGACCCACCCGCTCCACATCAACCACATGAAAACAGCCCCGCCATGATGGGGGCTGTCAGGGAGGGGAAGTGGGGGGTGGACACCAGAGTGGAGGTTCCTACATTGACAGGATGGAGGAGGAGCTTGAGAGGGAGGCAGCCCGCATCAAGGAAAAGACCAGCAGAGGTTAATGAAGGTGTTTCGCCTGCATTTTAGCCTTTGACTCTTGGTCAGGGGAAAAAAACAACCCTCAATTAAATAGTCTGACATTTGGGAAACTTACTTTTTTGCTGAGGTTGATACAACAAGTGAATGGAAGTTGGATCGAAAACTGGAAAATCAGAAAACAGCCAGTCCGACTTCATGTCTTTATAACACGTCGAAGAACTGAGTCTATTTTTTTATGTAACATCACCCACTGGTGAAAGAAATCAGCAACCCAAACTTGAGTTGAAGCAGAAGCTTGGAGCTGCAGCAGCGGCAGGTTACACAAGGGTGTGGTAGCTGGAATTAGAAAGCTGCTATATGTCAGCCCTGTGATCACAGAGTGACTAAGTTATACAGCGAGCGCGCGGTCGCTCTATAATGAGCATGTACCGCGAGCACTGATGAAAGAGCGGGCTACAGGAGAGTATTCACTCTGATGTAGGTTAAGTTGCTCGCGTCTCTGCTCCGATCTCTTCCCACATGTTCCACTTCTCTTGGTTTTCTCGCCCCCCCTCCCCCCCTCCTGCCAAATGTACTGACACTTCTTCAGCTTCGCTGTAACTTCACGTCTCTCCGGCACTCAGACGCTTTCTTAAATCTCTCGGCCTGCCTTTACTTTTTGATCTCTCGTCTATCGTCTAATGTCTCTTCGGTTCCTTTGTCTGTGGCTCTGTGTCTCGCCATGTCTCGCTGCCTGAATTTGGATTGTGCATAATTTATCTTCTCACCAACAATCCTCCTTTCACAGTCCCATTTCTGTTCCTTCAAAGGCTGCTGTGGATCTTCAACACGGGGGTTCAGTGACTTCTGAACTTGGGTAAAGAGGACAGAGTGTGTGGCTGCAGCGAGCAGCAGACAGGCAGGGACCTGGCGTCGGATTGAAAGGAACATTTCAGTACCCGCTTACAAACACGGCTGCGTTTGCGCTCCAAAAAAAAAAAAGCCACACACACACAGAGACATGGGAATACTTATACACACTGAGTGGTAGTTTGGAGACAGTGCGGGAGCGCATACGCCTCCATCTCCCAAAATAACCAGCAGATGAGGGGCAGGGAGGCAGGGCGAGGTTGGTGCACGGAGATATAAAGGGATGCTAATTGTATGGTGCCCTCGAACACGGCAGACTTAAACACAAACACGCAACTGTTGGCCTCCAAACGGGCGAGGGAGCGATCCTGCTCCTGTTTGGATCAGTTCCTCCCTCACCTACTCTCACGGATGACGCGAACACACGCGCGCAACACGCATGGATTAACACAAAAAAAAAAACCATTGCATGGTTCTGGAATGGCACCCAAATCCAACCAAAAACTCCCTTGAATTATTTCTGCGTAATCCCTTCCAGAAATAGAGTTCAAAAGAAGCAGAGGGAGGGGAGGGAGGGGGGGGGCACTGATTTTCTGTAGCTGTGCAATCCCACAGTATGTAAAGCTGACTGTGCAGACTTCACATGCTTGTCTGAGCTTTGGAAGTTCCATTAGTCAAATTCGGAAGCGCCCGGCCAGAAGGAAGCTGCGTCACATCACTCTGATATCCGGTTCGCAGTTCCCACAAACACAGTCGTTAGTCCCGCTCAAGTGTCGGAGGCTGACTTTTGCAAGACAATTGTTTTTCAAGAGCCTCTCATTGCAGGAGAGGGGGATGACGTGGAACGGGAGGAGAGGAGTTGAAGCCGGGCTAAATATAAATGGTGATAATTACAGGTTGGACTGTCCTGTGTTCATGAGAGGGAAGCGCTAGAGACAGTCAGAGTAGGTCCTACAGATCCACAGCGAGAAGGAGAGAGAAGAATCCCTACAGGGACATTTTCTCTCCCTTGTGTAGTTGCAGTTCATATCAGACTGTGACAGTAAAAGCTCAGAGCGTGTGTGAACCATAGAGAGCTGCAGTCAAACCAGCTCTGTTTGTAGTGTCACCACGCCACCTGCTGGCAGTTCCTCTGCTGTATTTTCGAGCTTCCTTTTCCATGTTCTGAGGATCAACACAACACATTTGTTTCGGTGTTATGTCATTAGCTTGATTTATCAGAATATACTTGTTTATTCAAGCTCTAACAATAGAGTAGAACATGTGCATATCTGCCTTATAATCTACCCTCAGCTGCCAGAACAAATCTGACACAACAGGTCTTTTGCTTCCTCATTTGTTCACCTTTGGCCCCATTTTTTCTCCTGATTGCCAAATTTCAGCTCTGCACAAAAGGTGCCAAACTACAGCAATATAAGCAGGCAGCCAATCCACACTCACTCAAACCTACAATGAATGTCTGTCTGTTACTGTTTCTGTCCATGTAAACTGTAGCACATTAAAAAATAATAAACTTCTCATGTTGAACATGAAGCCCACAGCGAGAGGGAAAGTACAACTTAGAGATCTTTGCACTTTGCCCCTTTTTTATCGACGAAGCAACGTGACTCAAAAACAACATGCTGTGCACTTTAATCTGCCCTCACTATTTATGAATGAAAACGGTTGCTTTTGTGTTCATTTACAACTACAATTGTTGGATGGGAGCATTTTTGGTCTTTATGTCCCAAAGCAACTTTCTTGAGCAAGAAGCATTTCTTGAGAGTTTAAATAGATTTAGTCCTTAAAGCTGAATGTTACCCTAGAGTACTTCTTTGTATATTATATAAAATATGAATGAAAACAGTGCAAACTGGAGGTTTTCCGGGTCCTGCGTGAAATCCTCCTGCGCCTCTGCGCGGCGCGTTACGGTAAAGTGAAAAGACAAACAAAAAGCCCCAGCCCAGTCCTAGCTCGCAACAGTGACGTCAGCGCGCCGCGGCGGAGCAGCGACGCTCGGCGATTGGGTGAGCGCGCGGCTAAAGTGTATTGTACAGTAAAAAGAGAAGAGACCGAGGACAACAACAACAACAGCTGCGAGCGCATGAGGCTGGCAGCGGACACACTGGCACTTTTCGACCGCACAACTGTAACGATTTCGGGTAAGCAAACTTGTTTGTAGCGTGCCTTTTCTCGGCTGCTCCGCCGTCGCGGGTTGATTTTGGCCGCCGCGGCTTCCGCCCTCTAGGAAGTTTCTTTTGTCCTCTTCAGTCAACAACAAACAACACAAGCGAATGAGAGCGGTGACCGGGGGCGCGCGGGTTTCGGAAGCGCTCCGGCAGCGCCGACACGCCACCGACTCAGCACCGGCGCGCGTGCGGCGTCGTAATAAAGTGGACGCTGATGTGGCGTGTTGTTGCCCCCGAAATACCTTTGGACCTGTCGGCGCGAGGCGACGGCTCGCCTGCAGGGTGTGTTACACAGGTGGCCGCAGCAGCGCGACAATGGACGATGCCATTTTGTGGCCCCTTGATGAACTACCCGGTGTGTTGAATGAGCAGCACTAAGACCGAAGGGTGCCAGGTTGGGGTCTTGCATCGTGGAGTGTGTTTTGATTCAGGTCTGCAGGCTCGCTGCGTCTGGGACCAGCTGGTTTGCTGGGTCCACGCAGGCGGGTCAAACCAGGGCAACGCACATGGCCACTCATTGTTATCTCCAGGATCCACTGATAGGCTCTCACTCTGTTGGTTTGTTTGTTTCTCCTCCATTGTCTGGTCCCAACCACAACGCCTGCTGATTTTATCTCTTTATTGCAATTCCTGCAGATGTCAAGATGGCTGCACAGTTCACGATCTCAGACAGCGAGTCCGAGCCGTCCGAGGAGTTGGAGGAGGAAGAGAGGCAGCAGGCATCGGCCGAGCAGGAGCAGCAGGCGCTGCAGCGCCTCGGCCTCACCCTGCCTGACTTCAGAACGGCAGGTAGGGGAAGAAAAACACGCGTCCAGGAGGCACAACGAGGCAGATCGGATCGAAGCTTTAAGTTGGTTGTTTAGTCGAAGTACGTTTGAGCTTCCAGGTCAAACTGATCTCTGATAAGGATCAATAGGAATGCACCTTAAGGTGCTAAATTCAGGTTCACACATCCCTCTCATTGTTAACTCGATAGAAAGAGGAATACATGTGTAAAATCTGATATTTTGCCATTTCCTCTTTTTACAACATGTCTTTCTTCCTCATGTGGTCTGTCGATTTGAAGTAGAATCACAGCGAGCAGATGGAGCTTGGTTTTGTTCACAGCTTTGACTGTTTTTCTCGACAGCGACCGGTCGAATCCGGCTGAACTCGGAGTCCCTCGCCCCCACCTACTCCCGCGACGAGGAGCTCCAGGCGAGGGGGGCGGAGGAGGAGGCCGGCACGCCCACCGAGGGCGCTCCGTTCCGGGGCCGCTCCAAGTCGGCGCCCCCGGCCCTGTGGGCCGCCAAGAAGTACGGGCAGAAGCTGCGCAGGATGAGCGACGAGTTCGACAGCTTGCTGGACAAAGGGGTGAGAGCGAGCGAAAAGGCTCGAATGAAGCCCGCCTCTCGTTGCGTCTCGGTTCGATTTTTCAACCTTTGCCTGGCGTTTGTGTCCCGCAGGAGATGAAGAAGTTGAGGAACCCCGGCGCGGGCCGACAGATACACCACTCCAGGAGCTGGTGGAGCTACCTCTTCAGTCACCAGGAGACCGAGGGAGAGAACCACCACGAGAACCACGCCCACGAGCGCACCGAGTAGGCTCGGAACGAAGGAACACGGGGGAGGGGAGGGGAGGGGAGGGGGAGGGGGAGGGGGAGGCCGAGGGAGCAATTAGGATCAGGGCGCTGAAACCTGCGAGGGGAAAAAGAGAGACCGATCGGAGGAGGAGGAGGAGGCGTGTCAATTTCATACGTCATCGCTCACATTTAAGTCTAAAATAAGAATTGTATTTGTGTTGATTGTGATGTAAACCATATTGTTGGGCAGCCCGCTGTGCTTTGGTATAAGTCGGTCAGACATGTGGTTAGACCAATCAGAGATGACGTGATCTCTTGGAAAACAAACAAACACAAGGAAACAAAAGGTAGAACCACTCAGAGTTGTATAGCTGTGGACTGTCGAGGCGACTCGTCCCAAGACACTCGATCCCTGTGTTGTCTCCCACATCGACGCTATGCAATATGTTGTAGTTTTAAAGGGGGGGGAGGGAGAGATGAACTGAAATCACCACACCCGACAATCCCGAGGAGCGGCCAGGTCTCGTTCCAGGAGCTCGACGGAAAAAAAACCCAGCGCGTGCCAAATCGATCAACGCAGAGCGGTCCAAACTAAAAACACAAAGGGGGGGGGGTTTGTTCAAAGATGTTCTACTTCAGTCTATTCCCCATCTTCCCGTCCTGCTACCTAACAAGCCAGTCACACTTCAAACCACTGTACTCCAACCACCTCCAACTGCTTTATCGCTCCAATTTATCGACAAACAATAAAAAAAGACGAACAATCTCGTAAGAGGACAATCTCCGACACACAAATAAATATCTTTTGTAAAAGAAAACTTCAGGGTTAGATCGTAGCTGATGACACTTAAACGTATAAAAGCACAAAACCGAGATAAATTTATCTTTTTAAGTCCCCGGACGTCTCTTGAATTCTACGTGTAAATACTTTGTGGATACTTTATGACAGAGCAGGAAGAAGCCGGGAGGTTATAAACAGAGGCGGTTCAGCCACACATCTATTTACGGAGGAGGGGGGGGCCGTGCTGTTTAATAAGCCCGGTGAGACCCAGCAATAGGCAGTGTACAATCCATGGCTGTAGTGTTAATGTGAACGTGCATACTTTAAGGAAGCAAAGAAGGGGGGGTGGGGTGATGTCGCTGTCCGAGGAGCCGGCACAGCAGCCTCTGGAGGGGTGGGGTGGGGGGGTCTCTAGGCTGACTGTGACTGGTTAATTCATGTGATTATTGGGGGGGGGGTGATATTGGATTTGTCCTGCTGGTGTCTTATTCTCTTCCACTGGACTGGTGGGGGTGGAACCGTGGAGTGACGGGGGAGGGGGGGGGCTGTGTTTGTATGGTCTTCAAGATTTTTATCTCTGAGGTTCAGCGTTTTTTATACATTTCTAGCTTCGTTTTTTTTTTCTCTCAACTTGGGTTTTTTTTTTTCAGGCCAATCCGGCGCCTCGAGCGACCCGATTGGGCGAGATGATATCAGAGATCTCTCGGCGCGGCGGCGCCGCAGCGACGAGACCGAGTCTCCCCAAAGAACATATGCAGTAGTTGCGCGCGTAACCAAACTCCGACTGAGGAGGAGGAGGAGGAGGAGGGAGGGGTGTCGTTGAGGGCGATGGGGTGCGCGCTGAGGCCAGACGCGAACGCTCGTTCCTCTCTCCCAGGAAGTCGAAGCCTCGGCGCGATGTTTGAAAACGAGCCTCCGACTTAGCTGCCTCCAACACGCTGTAAAACCTGTGGCGCGTCACCGCAAAGTCGCCCGCCTTCTGTCTGTCCGTCAAAGCTACTCGCCTTAAAGCTTCACCGCTCGCCGTCTCACGTTGATGCCCCGAGGAGAAAAAAAAAAAAGAGCATCCCAGTGCTCCGGAGGTTTCCCCAGTGACAAGACGTCATCAGGGTCGCGTTATGGTTAGTGGCGGCGCGCACGCCTCCTCCGGAGGAACCCGGAGGTTCGGCGGCCGCCAGTTAGTATTACTTGAATCCGGAGAGAGTCGCATTTTAATATTTCCACTTTGGTTTTTTTGTTCGATTTTTTTGTTTTCCTTTTCCAGTTTTTAATGACTTTTGTAAGTGTATTTTCTCTACAGCTGTGAACACTGGTATATGCTGTCTTGAATAAAATTTTAAGAGTGGTTTTGAAAAGACTCTTTGTTGTTTGTCTTTAAAAAAAACAATCAGGAGACTTGAAATCTTGAAGTTTGGACGCCTCAGAATGAATATTAGTTTATATATAGACTCACAAGGAAATTGTTACCAGGCAAAAATCATCAGTCTCTCAGTATCAACATCTCTGTGAGTTTGGCACAATAAATCAAGAGGCTACTTGGAGAAAAAAAGCAGATAAAACCAGTGTGGTGGAGGACCGCCGGAGGCTTCAGACCACCTCCGACGGGTCCCAGCAGTACTTGTGTCCACAGTCCATCGCCGACAGTCTCTCCATGTCGGCGTCGCTGAGGGCGAAGTCGAACACGCGGGCGTTGGCCTGGATTCTGTCGGGCTGGGAGGACTTGGGCAGCACGGGGACCCCCTGCTGCACCGCCCAGCGCAGCAGGACCTGCAGGCCAGAGACAAGGACCTTCGTGTTAAGTGTTTCCCAGCGCTCCAAATCTCTGGCAGCGCGGTGGGCAGTGGTTCCCACCTGTCCGGGTGTGCGTCCGCAGGCCTTCGCCACCTCCATGACCACAGGGTCCGTGACCAGTTCGCCTTTACCCAGGGAAGAGTAGGACTGGAAACACACGCCGGACTCATCACACACACGCCTCAGCTCCGCCTGGCAAAGCCGAGGGTGGAACTCCACCTGACGGACGAGAAGCAGCAGGAAGTACACGTGTCACAAACTCTTCTAAGACGTGCTCATGAATGGTCTGTTCTCGTTCCTTCCTGGTACCTGGAGGACGGCTGGAGGGATCCTGCAGCTCTGCAGGAGCTCCTTCATGTGTGCCGGGGTGTAGTTGGACACCCCAATGGCCCTCAGCCTGCCCTCGCCGTGCAGCTTCTCCAGCGCAGACCAGCTCTGGGCTCGGTTGCCTGAGATCAAATATTAATCGAGGACCTGAATCACCGCTGTTACTCAAGAACTGCAACATTGTCGCGTCGGAATGCGAGACGACAGCTCGAAATTTAGCTCCTGATTAGAAGACGATCGATTCATAAATAACTCAGTGTGTTAGCGATTAAACAGTCTGACTGCACTGCATTTATCCTGCTAATTAATGCTTAGATTGAACACTCTAAGGAAAACACTGAGATCTCCTGATCTCTACCTGGATTGTGCTGGTCAGACACTGGCAGACCCTGTGTGCCGGGCCAGTGGATCAGGTAGAGGTCGATGTAACCCAAGTCCAGCTGAGCCAGGCTGTGCAGGGCGCCCTGCGTGGCCGCCTCGCCCTGATCTTTAGGCCCCAGCTTACTGCGTCAGGAAGGAGACACACGGAGAAAGTCTGCATGGCGAGAGAACACGCGACAAAGGGAACTGCTGCGCATGTTTGCAGATGTTCTGCGGCACATGGAAACAGACCGTGAATCACCTGGTTATGAACACGTCCTCTCTGGTCAGGCTGTACTTGGGCATCAGCTCGCGCAGAGCGCGGCCCAGGTCGGCCTCGTTTCTGTACACGGCCGCGCTGTCGAAGGCCCTGTAGCCCGCGGCCAGCGCCGCGTCCACCGCCTGGTGCACCTCCTCAGAGCCCTGCAGCTTGTAGGTGCCCAGACCCAGGAGGGGCATGGGGGCCCCCGTGTTGAGGGTGACGGTGGGACCGAGGGGGGACGCCATCTGGGCCAGGAAGTGCCTCTTCTACTTGGGGTGTTCGCTCTGTCCAGATCTGACAAAAAAACATACACTAGTTGCAGACAAATACATGAATTCAGGTACTATGTTGAATCAAACATGACATAAATGAATGAATCCATTGATGCAGCTCCATCCAAGTGATGCTTTCTGAGCAACAGCTCTTTATGCAACAGTGGTAAACAGTGTCTAAATATATAGTCACAGTGTTGAGTACAAACAGTGTACAGTACAAACACTGATAAGGAGACGCGGGGAACACCGTGCAGAGAACATGCGCCGTGACGTCATTAACACTGGACCAGGACAAATACGTGTGTTGACGCTGGGACACTTACGTGACCCAGTAATCGGTGGCCATTCACTGGTCTCAGTGTGTTCAACTAACACTTGCAAACATCTTTGCTAAGGAAGTAGTTCGGCCCACCTTTGCGTTCGTCTGAGGAGGGTCCGCCTCTACAGACGTGTACGCCAGAACTTTATCAGTCCGCTTTTCATATGCAAAGACTGCGATCAACGCGACAGCATGTTAAACTAGTTCCTACCAACTTCTTCCTCAACTCCTGCCGGTACCCGCTGCGTGCGGTCAGCTGACAGTCACGTGATCGCCTGGGCGGTTTTTTGCCGTCACCATAGTGACTCTCGCTCCGTCCGAGCTGATTGGGAAGCGCCGCGGCGAATCAACTGAGGCCGAAGGCCCGGAAGGCGGGACCCGCACCTGCGCGGCGAATCTGACGCGCTTGAGCGGTTTGAGTGACGGGCCGGTTTTTTAACCGTTGAAGTTCTGTTTCCGCAGTGACGGCAGACCGACGGAGGGCGGGACGCAGGCGGAGCGCCGGTGTCTTCTGCAGACATTACGGTAATTTGGGCAGAAGCAGGAGAGAGAGAGAGAAGTTTGTCAGAGCGAAGGCAGAGAGCCAATAAGGTATCAGTACTTGTTTGATCGGTGTTATTTACATGTATTCTATGTTCTGATCGTTAAAAATGTAATACAGGCGAAGCTGGATGCTATTTAATGTGACTTATCAGGTTTTATTCAAGCTGCAAGAGCATCACAAAGAAAGAGGAGCAAACCTGCACCAAGTACTCACATGGAAATGGATCAAACTGTCATAGCAACACAGAAACTACGAAAAACTCATATTTAATAGACGATCTGAAAGTAAATGACCACAAGAACTGGAAAGATGAGGTTGAATTGACTTCAAGGACATGAGCTAAGAACCAGAGGGAGATGCTCACCAGCAGGCAACACCAATGCACAAATACCTGGAGTTACAAAACCACTGCACAAAGTCTGATACCAACAGTAAACAGACACACTGCCTGAGGTCACGTCGTGCCTGCATCAGCCTGGCGTCTGTACAGTCTGAGCCATCAATAAACAAGCGTCATGGTGTTTTGCCTCCACCCTGCTCCAGGTCCACCATGCCTCTGCACTCCTTCTCCTTCCCTCTGCCAGAAACTCGACTGTTTGAAGCCGACGGGCTCGTCTACAAGTTCCAGATCAGAGGAGGCAGCAGCTCCAGGTGGGAGGGAGGTCTACCAATGCGACTGTGGCAGGACCAACATCTGTTTGTCCCCATCTCTCGTGCAACTCGTGTCCTCTGTCTCTCATACCTGCAGGTCAGAGCCACCATCTACACAGCAGAGAAACACCCCATCACCCCCGTTTCTAGAGTCAGCCGGGGAGACAGCCGAGCCTCGGGCAGGAGAGCCGAGGCTGACGCCTTTTGTTCTTTCTTAACTTCCCCCCCTTTTACAAATCCCCTCCCATGGTGGCCGGCGCTACACGGCCTGATGTGTGTTCCCCACGTTTGTGTTGACACTTCCTTTCATGTGTAATGGAAGAGGATCAGAGGCCCTGCGGCATCCTTCCTCCTTTAGTCGAGGGGGGGAAACTTTAGGATAAAAAGGAGCTGCGAGCAACGTCG
>JAUESF010000057.1:6698597-6720502 GCA_032274765.1 Malacoctenus tetranemus
CACACACACACACACACACACACACACACACACACACACACACACACACACACACACACACACACACAGAGCAAACTGTCAAATAGACAAGAGAGATCTTACCATTTATCCCTCGGGATTACACGCCGCTAAATATCGGAAACACTCGTTTTCCAAGTGTGCCGGCACGTGTGTGTGTGCACGTGCATCTCTGTGTGTGTTTGTGTGTGTGTGTGTGCGCGCGTGCACGCTCAGATCCCCACGACTTCTCGTCTCCCTTTATACGAGCTCCAATCATTCCCCATTATTCGGAGCGTGTGTCAGTACATGTGTTGGTGCGCATGCACACGTGTGTGTGTGTGTGTGTGTGCGTGTGTGTGCGTATGTGTGTGTGTGTGTTTTGCGGTTGCCCCCTCCACCCAGGCCGGTTGCTGTGGCGAGTGGGCACCGTGGCGACGGAGTCTGTGTGTGCGTGTGTTTACTTCGGAAGGAGTGATGTCACACACACGAAGTCCCTTCGGGGCGATGTGAGATAGAGTTGAGACCTCTTGTCTCTCTGTCTTTCCTCTGCCGTCCTATTTATACCTTTGAACTGTTCACATCGCTGCTCGGCTGCTTCGCTTCTTAAACGCGAGTTCCATCAAGTGTCGGGCTCTGGACTCACAGACAGGCGAGGCTGTGTCCTGTCTACTGATTGGGTATTTTTATCTCCTTGTTTCTTCCTTCTTCTCTTTGGACCTGTCTGTCTGTCTGTCTGTCTGTCTGTCTGTCTGTCTGCACATCAACTCTATTCTCTGTCTCTTTTCTCGCCTGTCTTCTTCGTCCCTGTCCGTCACTCGTGGCTCAACGCGGGAGGACGGAGCCGGGGTTTAGAGAGTGACTGCGAACGTTCAACAAAAAAAAAAAAAGACGAGCAGCTGGAAAAAGAGGAGGACCGAACCAAAAGAAGGTGCTGAGCTGCCAAACTGTTTAAAGTCTTAGCAGAGCATTAGAGAAATCACTTAGGGCAAATATGATGTTGGATCCTGTTGTGGGGTTAAGCTTTGCGGGCGCGGGCGGCCATTGTTGGGCGAGGGATTATGGGAAGACTGTCGTCTTTTCAAAACTTTCGAGGCCGGGACTTCATCCCAGTGACAGGTGGAGCGGCGGGGGGGGGTGGGGGTGCGGGTGGTGGAGGAGGGGCGGGGGGGTCTATTCTTGGAGCTGAAGTTGCTCCTACTTTTGAATCTTTCAGCGGGGAGGCAGCAGGGCGGATTTAGGATGACAATGAAATGGAGTAACTGCGAACCAGCAGCGGAGCCAAATGTGGAAACCAGCAAGTCAGACTCTGAAGGGTCGCAGGCAGTCGGCTGGTGGAGCTGCTGGTGAGATCGTCATGGTGCCAGATGTCAGAGGGAGGGAATTAAATAAATTAGCACAAAAGTGAGCAGAATCAATGTTTGTTTTCTTTATATCACTGTAATCAAAGGAGAACATTTAAATAATGATATCTGGACTTAACAAAATACTCGTTTCGCTCTAAATTGGATCAGAGCATCTGCTTCTGGTGTCTCCATCATGTTTCCCTGAAGCAGCTGCTCCTCCAATGAAGAGGCAGATGCACCAGCACCAGCAGCAGCAGCAGCAGGACTTTTCAGATCTCCTCCATAATGAGCTGATATGATACTTGGATGTTTCCCCAGATCTGGGTCAGTCCGTCACAGCCGCACCTACAGCGAGCCGTCCACCCGCACCGCTTCTCCTGTGACCCTGTCAAACCCGCTGTGTGTAAATAATGGATGTGTGTGAACCACAGGGAGAGGGATGGGGAAGAAATGTAGGCCACGGCGATGCCGAGGCCCACAACACACACTTATCCGCGCTCACACACACACACACACATACACACCTCGGCGGAGCAGTTTTGCGGAGAACAAACTGTACCTCCTGCATAAGCAAAAGACGTGTGACACAAATGAAAAGCACGCGCGCAAACAATCAACCGACGGCCATCTGTGACATCCAATATCGCCATCACTCAGACACACACACGCTCGCACACAAACACACACATCGGATGAAAGCAGACGCGCTCCCACACCCACTGTGAATGCGCCGCCCTCTGCAGGATCATTCCTGACTCAACTTTGCCTCCAAGTGGTTCATCTCAGACATTACAAAGATCTCCACAGAAAAGGGACAGAAACCAATCACAGATTTTATGGATTATTGGCATTTGGAAATTGCAAATGTTGAACTTGTAAGTGTGAGGTCGTGGTTTTTTGCTTTGGAGTGTTAAAGAGGTCGAACAATAAGATGGAGAGTGAATCTATTTTTTCTAGAAATACATTAAAAAAGCTGATTTTAAAAAATGGTGGAAATGAGAATATTTCCACACGATGGATCAGTTTTCAAAAAATCCCACAGCTGCACCAGGAAGAGGAGCGCGCATTCCTCCTCCTCCTCCTCCGTGTGCGTCCATATAAATATGACATCAAATGAAAAGGGGAGACGCCGCTGCTGTGTGATTGTATCGGGGGTGTTACATAAAACATCACAAGCTTTTGATGATGTCCAGAGAAACAGCTGTCTGTAATGGAAACATCAATGTAAGTGTGTGTGAGTGTGTGTGTGTGTGTGGGAGTGGCACTGACCTGCGCGTGGAAGATGGACAGCGACTTCGCCGTGTGCAGAGGGATGAGGACCCGGACCAGGAACTGCTTGTGTTCGGCCTTCAGAGGCAGCGCGAAGCCGTTTATGATGCTGCGGGGGAGAGAGAGAGGCCGGGGGAAGGAGACGGCTCTTACTTCTCTGTGATCTCTGAATCTTTTATAGTGTTTGTTTACTTCGGGGGCGAGAAAACACCAGGGTGTGTTTGTGTGTGTTTTTCTTTCCATTCTTGTCACACACGCCAAGTCTTGGAGAAGGACACGGTGAGTGAGCAGGTCGAGTCGTGTCGGAGACGATTTGGGAACTTTCTCGGAAAGTTTTTATCAAGATACGAGATGTTTCAGTTTGTGAGGGCTGATCGAATTCGTCTGTTTAAGGAGCTTTTATTTTTCAATAACACCCCCCTCCCCTCCCCTCCCCCTCCCCTCCCTCCTCTCTAATCTGTCTTGCTGCCTCCTCACCCTTTTCTCTCTGTCTCCTTCCTCCCTCAGTCTTTTTTCGGTGCAGTGCATCCTCTCTCACCCGTCTCTCTGCGAGTGTGGGAGGAGCTATAAATACCTCTGTTACCACCAACATGAATACAAACCTCTCTCTCTCCTCTCCTGCTCTCCCTCCTTCCTCCACTTCTGACTCACTGTTCAATAATCTCACCCCCCCCCCCCTCCCACCCCCTCCCCTCTTCATCTTCATGCATCCTTTCGTTCCCACCTTGGATCCCTCCTTTTCCTCACCACGGTAACCTACTTAAACCTGAGACGTCACAGGTTGTAATTCACCTTCTGACCATCGGTTCTTCCTGCGTCTCTTTCGCCCTTCGCGCCGAGCTGCTAAAGTCGCGGGCCCTCATCCGGCATTCAGGCGCGCTCCTGCTCCCCAAGTCGCCCGAGAGCGTCCCTTTATTTAACTTTCTTGTAATTCTTTGATCAAATACCGAACGCGAAAAAGACAAACAGGAGAATCTGGACGGCAGCTGCCGAAATGACCCCCTGAAACAGACAATTAATATTCATTGCCTTTAACACCAGTTTGTTTGCTTTTCCAAATTCCCATTCCGTCCTTCAGCTTCGCCGCGTCACTGTTTGCCGTCGCTTTTGACGCATGCGAGCGACTGCTGGAGACATTCCTCTGTGTCGGCCCGAAGCCACAGTGAGAGAATTCTGTGAAAATGTGGGTTTTTTTTCTTGTGAA
Organism: Malacoctenus tetranemus; assembly: GCA_032274765.1. Taxonomy (NCBI): domain Eukaryota; kingdom Metazoa; phylum Chordata; class Actinopteri; order Blenniiformes; family Labrisomidae; genus Malacoctenus; species Malacoctenus tetranemus. Next base: position 6,702,414 of record JAUESF010000057.1, read on the forward strand.
ATTGTCCCAAAAAAACGCATCTGATCTGCGTCTGATGATCCCAGAGACCCTGCTGGGAGGGAGAGGCGTCTCCCTGTGAGGCCTCTGCAGGCGGCGCTTATCGCTGACCAGCTGAGGGTGTTTCAAAGCTTCTTTAGAGACTCGCTGAGGAAATGAAACTGGATCGTATCTCCTCCTGTGCATCCTATTTTCTCCGGATCAAAACGCGTCTCTCACTCTTTCTTATTTATTCCCACGTTTCTCATTTTTCGAGGAGAGACCCGAGCGAAGCACGTCGGTGTCCAGAGTCGTCGCTCTCCCTCCAATACGCCCGAAAAAATGACAAACATCCGCCTGACATTCTGTTTGTGTTTCTAAACACTGCGCCTCCTTTAATATCTGCGTGGAGCCATCACCCCTGCTCCCTCTATTCATTTCCCTGCCTGCCGTCGCTCTCATCTCTCCCACCACGAGGCCGCGCAGCTGCGATTGCGTTTACCTGATAAGAAAAAAAAAGGGGGGATGACAGATGAAAAAATGCAAGTTGGGTTGTTTTTTTTGTTCTGGGTGCAGTCGCAGCAGCGGTAATTCTGGGTAACCGTCTTTTGTAGCTGTCTAAATCACTGTAATAACAGCTGCCTCATGAATAGGAACAGCTGGCCAAGTGCATATGAGTGTGTGTGTGTGTGTGTGTGTGCGTTTCATCAATATCTGTGACGCGGTGGCGCCAGAGCAGCGACGTGTCAGTGCGCACGAACCTGCCGAGGATCTCCAGCAGCTCCGCGACTCCGTTGAAGTGCTCAGTTTCATATATGAACCTGGAAACCAGAGAGGGGACAAGCGAGACGGATGAAGAGGCGTGACGGACGCACCACGTCCAGCGTTCACAGCATTCATCTGAAGGCAACAATCAGTCGCGCGTCGCATGTTCCCCGGCCGACGCTTCCTTCTGCATACGTTGGCTGTGAAACGAATCGATGGGGACGGAAACGGAGTTTGTTGCAGCATCTCTGCGCCCCCCCCCTCCCCCACCCCCTCGTTTAAAATTGTGCCGCAAACACAACAAAAGCCACTGAGTCAGCGCCGCTCGCTGATGAAAAGATGGGAGAAAGGATCGTACGTCACAGCAGGATGATTGGTCCGAGCTGTTTTAGCCAAACGTTGTCGGAGATTTGTGTCGCTCTGCTGCGACGTAGCAACAGGATTTCGACTGAGAGCTGACCTGAAGTCTGCACGGTAACTAAACGAGCACTTCTGATGTTCCCTCCTTAAACTTTCAGCACAGCGTCTCAGGTACTTTGGGAAGAAGACAGGACGATGCAGGAATCGCAAATCGTGCGACTGCTGCAGGAAGTAAAACCTTAATTAAGGCTTTCCCCAGTCTGGCTCAGGGAGCCCGTAATGACAAGAGAAGTCAGAATTAAAAGGATTGCAGGCTGAGGAGGATCATTTTCTGGGTGATTATGTCTCACTTTAACAAGCACAGGTCCCAAACAAACCCTCAGGAGACACTTTGACATCGCATTGACAAGAAAACAATCAGGCTTTGTGTCAGCGACACGCGAGTGTGAGAAGAAGCATTGAGGTAATGTTGGGCCTGTTCCTTTTCCTGCTGATGGTCTTTGTTTGTTGGCTAATGTTTGATTTATTGATGCTGAGCAGCTATAAATAGTTTGTGTAAACCCCGTACATGTGGTGTGTGTGTGTGCGTGTGTGTGGAGTGTGCAGCGAGCACCTGAGGAAGATGTTGTTGATCTGTTTGCGGATGTACGCTCGGAGGCCCAGTAGTTTTCCATAGACGCGGTGCAGTATGGTCTTTAGGTACTCCCTCTCCCTGGGGTCCTCGCTGTCGAACAACTCCAGGAGCTGTGCACACACACACACATGATAATCACCACATGGATGGAGCTCTGTGTTCATTCTCCCTGAAGGCAAAGCTGCACAGTGAAGGACTTCTAGTTTACATTTTACTCCTAATATTTCATCTTCTTGCAGGAATATGACGACAATACACACATCATCAATGTCACACAGGTTTAAACAGCATAAAAAGAGTCAGTTTCACCTACTAATATATAACAGAACATTTAAAAAAGCTACTTTTCTTAAAGGCCTTTGGCCTGAGTGTCTATCTTTGGAATGAGTGTGGATATTTACCTGTAGGACAAACTTCTGGTCCACATATCGTTTGGCCATGGACGGCTGGAAGTCCGGGCTCTCCAGGAATCGCAGAAAGAACTCGTACACCAGCTGTTGGAGGGACGCAGGGTCAGAGATCACACGCTGACGTCCGTGTCTCACAGACGTTTTGTTTCACCTGTGTCCACTGAGCTGTAACCAGCCACAGCTCCCTCCACTCTGCACTTTATGCATATTTACAAATGATATTTTTCCCCCTGCAGTAGAGACCAAGTGATTGGGAGAGGCGATGTCTCATGATGCAGCTTTGGACTTCACTCTCCACACACACTTTGACTCATCACTTCCTGAAGTGACTGTACACCAAATCCAAATGTCATCAAGTAAACAAGTGCGACTGGGAGGGATCTATTCTGATGGAGCTGACAAACCTAAAAGGACGTCGGTCTCACGCGTCCTCAGCACACATCGTATAGCACCGTCGTGGCGTTAACACCTTGCTCATTCTTGATCACGCACCTGCAGGTGTGGCCAGGAAGCCTCCAGTGTGGGCTCATCTTCCTCTGGGTCAAACTCAGGATTCTCGCTGGGCGGAAGAGTCCGGAAGATATTTACAGAGATCTGGGAGAAAGAAGGTCGAGAATGGAGGAGGAGGAAAGTGACAGTTAGTTGGTTACTGTTTGTGTTCGTCCCAAATTACTCGACCAAAGGTCATCACATGTGTGAGATGGGTGGCAGCATTGTGCTTCAGTGGAGTGGAGAAGCTGCTGCTGCTGCTGCTGCTGCTGCTGCTGCAGCTTCTCTCCTGTCACTGTTTTTAGTTTGCCACCCGCTCAGCTGCTGTGGGCCACGCGCCGCTGCTGCTGCTGCTGCTGCTGCTGCTGCTGCTGCTGCTGCTGCTGCTGCTGCGCACGCAGCCGCTTATAAGAACAACTGATTAGTCATGCAGCGGCTACGTCATGATTTATTCAGCAAGTGCATTTCCACTGGCCTCCTTCGCTTGTTCATTTCAAGACGCTGTGTAAATCTCGGCCGGATTTAGGAGGAGTCCAAATTATTCACTGACTCGCTCCTTTTTTTTTTTTTGGTGCGGTGCTTAAAAAAACCTGCTTCTGTGCTCATTATCGTTCTGTGAAGTTAAACCGGACTCTTTTCTCTCATTTCTTGCCTCTTCAGGCTCTCTCACTCGTTCGCAGCGATTACAAGAAGAAACATTCATTTGGACACGCCCAAATAATCCCTGCTGTAGATATCTGACTCACTGAATAACGCTCTAAACCTTTCATTCTGATCAGAGCTTAGTGGGACCACATGTTAGTTCTCATGCTCTGCTCCTGTGTTTGCACTTATCAATGATTCCCATTAATGAATTCAGAAGGTTGTTTTGTTGTCTTCTTTTTCCTCTGAGTTTGCAGCCGCACATTAAACTCGCCTGCACTTTCCTTCAACCCCTTCCTCTGTCTTATCAGCGTTTTCACATCCTCTGGGAGCGGTGACTGCATAACAGAAGCTATACGTCCTCCGCTGGCTTTACGTCCCCGCCCTCCTCCCTCCTTCATCCCCCCCTCCTCCCCCCTTTCTTCTCCTCTGGGGTCTGAGGTGCCCACACTATCGGCTCTTTCCATCCCTCTTTCTGTGCAGCTTCTCTAACTTGCTCCACACTCCTCTCTCTCTCACCATGGAGCTCCTCAGCTGGATATGACATGACAGCCCCCCCCCCTCCCTCTAACCCTGAGCCGGACCTCCAGCTGGTGGACCTGATAAGGATTGATGATTCACAGGTATTTTTTCCTCTCCTCCATCCGTCCATCCCTCCAACTATCGATCCGTCTCCTCCTCCTCCGTGGCAACACTTTGTCTTTTTTTGACGTTTCACTGACTTGTGGAGACACTTGTGCCCCCCCCCCCACCCCTGCACCCCCCTTCCTACCATCTTTATGGCCTCCGGGTAGAGGGGCTCGATGAGGACTCCTCTGCTCGTGGCCACGCTCTCCACCAGCTCGTTGAGCGCGGCGCGTTTGATCTCCTTCCCCTTCAGGTCGGCCACACAGTCCAGGAAATCAAACAGCACGCAGCACTGCTGCAGCTTCTTACAGAACAGGTCGTGTAACTCGGCCACCGGGGCGTCTGGACGGTCGAGAGGCAGGAGTGGGGGGGAGGGGTGGGGGGGGGGGAGAGAAAGGACAGCGAGGTTAGAGGGCGAGACAGGAAAGTGAGGCGAAGCTCGGACGGATCGACTCCTGAAAGGTGCCTCCTGTGTGTGTTATTAAACCGTTTGACAAAGAGCGAGCACATGCTGGGAGATACATACTGTGTGGGTTGGATCCTCTCTCAAAGGAGAGGAAGAAAAGAGAGACTCTTACTCTACAAACACACACACGCTCGCAGGCTAACGTCTCCTCTCACACACTCGTCCGGCTGCACATCTGTCTCCTGAGTGCTGTGTTGTCTCTCAGTCCTATTACCTGTCAGGGTCGCTCCTCAGATCTGTTCGTCTCAATGAAACGCCACCGATCGACCCCCTCGGCCGCGTTAAAAAAAAACAACAAGGTACCTTCCAAAGCTCCACGTGGACGGGCGGAGGAGGGGGTGGCTGATATACACAAAGTACTGAACAGATTGGATTGATTACTAAACTGTTCCTCCAGGCCCACAGAGTGTGAACAGGGAGGCAGAAGGCACAAAAAAAGGAGAAATACAGTGAAGCAACGCTCAGAAACAAGAAGGAATTGCATTTGACAGCAACCAGATGGGAACGTTTGGGTTTTTTCCCAGTAACCAGATGATTGATGACTCGTATACAGTATATATACACTTTACATTCCTCCTACAAGAGAGAAAGTTTGGACATATGACGTCGCAATCGATGATTTGGACTGTTTACTACAACATCAGTTAGATCTGTGCAGATCTAAAAGCTGGTGTTTCTTATGCTGAAAATCACAAACCAGCAGGAGGCTTCATTTTTACTTATATTTGGAGGTTGCCTTCCAAAAGTATGACTCAAGAAAAAGTTCCAAAGTGACGCTGGTGAAATTGAGAGTGATCCCAGCTCTGTGTGTGGGAGTGGGTGCCAATGTGCACAGCAAAAAATTTGTTTCCCAGTAATCCACGCAGGCGTCGCCGTCGAGCCGCACAGCGAGCGAGGCTAATAGGCCTGGTGCGTATTGTGCTCTCGCTGTCGCCCGGGTGAATGAATAAAAGAGCGGGCGACCCAGAGCGGCGATGACTCAACGCCGCCACCTCAAAGAGCGCGGCGGCCTCGGGCCCGGGCATCGCTGTGGAGAGCGACTCCAGCTCCTGCCTTTGTGTCGAGGTGGGACGCAGCGAGTGGAACAAGAGACTGAGTCACTGTTTGACCTGCAAGCGTCTCACAACAGGAGCGCAGCGACAGTTAATGGCCGAGAAGTCAATCGGAGTAAAATCACCACAGAATATTTGATATCACCGACTGTCCTAGCTGTTGCAAAAGACTCCGTCCCAGTTTGCAACAATGCGGCTTCACAGCAACCTTCGGTCGCCAGGCACAGCTGGAGGCCACAGTGTTGTTTGCTACCGTCGCATGATCGCTCCACACTGAGATGTGGGAATTTCCCGACTGCGGATTGTTCCTGTTCCCAGCTGCATTAACACAACATGATTGTGCACATTGTAATGAAATTATATTTGTTTATATTTTTGAGTAAAAGGAAGAAAAACTTCTATTTGATTGTGATAAAAACTGCTGAAGTGTCTCTAACATCAGATGTCCAGTCCTGAGGCTCCTCCCCCTCCCTCAGAGCAGAAGCCTGCAGCTCACCAGAGCCTGGGAAGCAGTCTAGACTAACCGTGCAGTTGGAGAGAGGATGATCCAAGTCACACACACACACACTCACACACACATACACACAGCAGGGGCGGATTAGATTTAACCCTTCTTAACCCTGAGGTGGGAAACACAGGAGGGGCCAAAGAGGGGCTGACTGGTGCTCCTCCAGCCCGCGCACCCCCTCGCCTCTCGTGGGCACACCACCACCATCTGCTCCCTTTGGCACGGAGCGGCGCGGGAATAAGGAAGGATTGCCCTTTGCCGGAGATGTCGAGGAAAATTGCTTTTTTAGCACCGCGGACGATTAAACGCATGGTGACCCAGCGCCCCCGCGGTGGTCGGCGGGGCCGCCGGCCTGACCTACATGCCAGACCATCGGTCCAGATTGTGTCATTTAGGAGTCAAATCCAGTCTGATGTTCTTATGGCATCCGTCAGGACACCAACACTGGATCAGGGCCTCACTCTGTGCTCTACTTTAACTTTTCTCTGTATCCGATCTGCTCCGAATAAAAAGTGTCTGCGCTTGTCACGTGCAGCGCTGCCATCTTTGAGCCGATCCAGCGAGCAGCACCGAGTGGTCAGTTTGTTCTTGAACTGCGGCCACTTCTCTGTGACTGGACAAACGTGCGACTGCCGACTTCACACAATTCTCGGACTGCTTGTGATGAAACAACAAGTGCAGGAAGTGCAGGAAGTGCAGGCCCAACTTCATCTGCTGAAACAAACCGTCTCAGCTGCAGGGGCTTAAAGGAGTGTCAGTGACTTTCCTCACACCACTCTAACCTACCACGCCCCACCCGTCCCCCACCCCCTCCCCCCCCCCCCCCCACACACACACACACACCTCCTTTCCTTCGGTCTTTTCCACCCCTACTGCCCCCCTTCCTGCGCTTCCCTCTGTAGACTGACTGTGAAGGTGAAATCTAATCCATTTTTAATGGAGAGTAATTGTATGAAGATGTGCCGTGCTGGGAGGACTGAGAGAGGGAGGGAGAGAGAGAGAGAGAGAGAGAGAGAGAGAGAGAGAGAGAGAGGTGAAAGAATGCTGTGCAAGAGTGTGGAGTAGACAGGCAGTAGGAAGGGAGGTGAGAAAAAAACGAGGGAAGAAGAAGGGAAAAGAAGCGACTCGGTGGGTCATGTGAGAGCGAGTGTGGGAGAGAGTGAAGAAGGGAGAGAAAAAAAAAGAGTAGAGGAGGAGAAGAAAGAGCGTGGGGAGGGAGGCGAAGGAGGCGAGCAGCCTCTTCATCGTGAGAGCAGTTCATCAGCCGGGCTGATGGTGCTGGTCCACCTGCTGAAGGCGCTCGAACATGGAGGGCGGCGTTTCAGCGACGAGCCAATCGCAACGGCCCTTCAGATGGAAGCACTCGGCGCCCACACGGCACAAAGTGGGAGACGCGGCTAATAAAGCATGTTCCAATGGCGACGCGGCCACGACAGGCGTGCAGCACACAACCATGCCCCCGAAAACCAATTACACTCTTCATTTAATTTATTAGATACAGTGAGCTATCAGCGCTAATGCAAAGTGGCTGCACATTAATATTATTCTCCCTGCTGCAGGACTTCACGTGCCGGCTCAGATAAAAGTTCCTCCCAACTGGAGCAGTAATTACTTCACTGGTTTCAAACTTCTCCCCTCCAACTTCTCCTCCTTTCTTTTCCTGAAAGGTGTTTCTACCAAAAAAATGTCTGCGGCGAATCGCTTTGCGGCTTCGCATTAAACCGCTGGACCATTACTGCCACCAAATTAAAATGTTCGCTCTCATTAAAAAAGCACATTTGATGCCGAACAACAAACTCACAGTAAACACTGTTTATCAGTCGAAGTAAGCGACAGTCTGGGCCGCTCGGAGGGAAAACACACAACACAAGGCAGCACAACTGATGCGTCTTTGTTGCTTTGTTGTCTTGTTTACTCAAGAGTGCAAAAACTCTCCAAACTGTCGGAAATGAAGCACAAGCTTTTCTTTTGTATTGTTTCACTAAAATACAGAAGACGTCCTGTTAGAAACGAAGTATTCACAGGAAGGAGCAAGCGACTGAGACAATATCACTGTTCCCCTCAATGAACTCTGTAGATGCAGTATTTATACTTTAAACGCAGGATCTAAAAGACTGCAAATAAAACAGAAGCTTTAAGACGTAAAAGGATGAAAATGATGTTCCAAAATTCTCTTTTTCCTCCTCAGAGAAAAACATCTGAAAGCGCATTAGGATACATTTAATAACGGAGGAAGAATGAAAGGGTCTGGAGAAACATATGACCTTCGCTGGCATTAACTGTGTCACACTCGCAGTCACAAATAATTGATTGTTATGCCACCCCGTAGAAAAACTAAGACATTTGCTGAATGCTAAATGGAGACGCAGCTCCTCTCGTGTGCTGCGAAATGCACAGACACACAACAACAAAAAAAAAACGACGCATCCTGAGCTCTGATTGGCTGGATTCACTTCAAACATGCTCCTCTCCGAGCTGCATCTTTGTGTGCTGCACTCTCCCGTTGGGAGACCAAAGAGAATCATTTTTCACTCCTAACTGCGCGCGCTGTTTACTCAAACTCTCCTGAACTGCATCTACCACAGACCTGGGGAATACACATGGTAAAGTATTGCATTAATAAGCAGCCGTGTGCCCAGTAACTCCAACACTGAGGCGCTGGTTTTAATCCACAACTGCACCGTGCTGAAACAGAGTGTGTCCAACACATGAAATGGTGAATTCCTCATGTGTTGGTCCTGATAACTCCTCCTAATGGAGGTCAGATAGGAGCAGCAGAGGAGCTGCAGAAACCTGAAGCCTGCATGTACAAGAGATCAGCGCTGAGAGGCGAAGGAGGGAGACGGATGGAGGGATGCGGTGGTAAAAGGAGCAGCAACATGTAAGACGGAGCACGCTGAGCATCACAACACAAACAGTCGCACACACACACACACACACACACACACACACACACACACACACACACACACACACACACACACAGCTGCACAAGTCTAAATTTAGGCCTGCTGGAGAGAAGAGGAAGAGAGAGGGGAGTGGTAGAGGGTTAAAAGATGACATCATCCCCTTCCTCCTCCTCCTCCTCCTCCTCCTCCTGTTTCTCTCTCATCTTTCCATCACTAGGTGCCTCCCTCCTCTCCTCCCTTAAGTCCCTCTCCTCACTCTCTCCATCCTCTCCTCCACCCATCCATCTCTCCCAGGCTTCTCCTCGACTGTTTTCTACCTAAGTGAGTTGAACTCGAGTCTTTAAATAACAGTTATTCTGAGAGAGAGAGAGAGAGAGAGAGAGAGAGAGAGAGAGAGAGAGAGAGAGAGAGAGAGGAGGACAGCTTTGGTTTTAGCCACCATCCAAATCGCTTCTGCACCTCTGTCATTACACACACTACACACACACACACACAATGCACGGATACGGTGACGCAGAGAGGAAGATGGGATAGGGAGGAGACAGAAAAGGGGGGGGGGAGCGAGAGAGGCAGAGGCAGATAAAGAGGAGAGCGGCACGGTTATAAATAGGAGCCGGCAGCTCCAGCAGCCATCGGAGGTGAGACACCATGCGGTGCAAAAGTCAGAGCAGTATAAATATCGCCTTAAGGCGTTTAAGTGACTCTGAATAATCTAATCCCCCTAATAAACCTGGATCGGTCCACGACAACAACAACAACACATTGTCGCACCCATAAACAGCCAGATCAGAGCGAGCGACGAGGGAGGGGGGGGGAGGGAGGGAGGGGTGTGATCATACGTCCCCTCCGTCGTCACGTTTTCAGAGGAGCATTGAAGAGTAAACAGCCAATAAAGAGCAGGACAAATCATCCTGCTGCTTCAAATTACTGCAGGAAATACTGGGAAGTCCTCGCTCGGCGACGGTGCCGGGAACAGGTAATGAGACCAGCTGGGCATTAGCACATCACACGCAAGTGCCGTCCTACGTTAAAGTCCGCGAGCCCGACATCAAACCGATCCCACGGAGAGGAAACGAAGGAATGCAAGAGACACGCGTCGGTCTCAGCGGGACGACTCGGCGCTTCGAGCTGCCGCGTCTGTCAGCAGGACGTCGCACCAAACTGGGAGCAGATTTCCAAGACATTTGGCGGACTGACTGGTTGCAGGCCGAGGGGGACGATTCATTATATTCTAATCCTCATGCGAAGCCGGAGCTGTCACCTCGCCTCAAAAAGAAAAAAAAAGGGGGGGGGACGTCTGCAGGAGGGCGGCAGGAAAACGAACGACGGCGTCGTTGGTTTTCTGTGATGAAGGAAGAGATTACTGGGAACGTGACACACTGAAACTGGATGTTGTGGGTGCAAACTGGTGGCATCAGACGGAGAGCATGAGGAGCTCGGACACATTAAAAAGTACCATTTCTGAGGAGTTTTGCTGGAAAAATACCAGTTTAATTGAATGGTGGAGGATTAGCGTCTCCCCCGTGCTGCGTTCAGGGGATGCTCAGAGATAAAGGTCCCATTCTCCCCGCGACAAAGGCCGAGGCAGAAGGCTGTGTCATGGCAAAAAGATTAAGTGGCGTGCTAAGCCCATCTTTAAATAATCCAATGTTACTAATAATACGACGGTTCCACCGTGCAGCGCGACGGCGAGGGAGCGGCGAGGCGCGCCAGGTTCACGCGTGTCCGTTTTTGCTTGTGACTCGGGGGTTTCCCCTAAACACGTTTGCTGGGTGCATCAATAATCCCGTCCGAGCCGTCCTTGACCACAGAAGGACTCCGGAGAGCCGGAGGGATTAAAAAATGTCTCCCCTCGAAGCGATATCTGGCACGTGAGACGTAAACACCAACGGGCGACAGCCAAGTAAACAAATATGGAGGACAGTTCATCCCAGCTGGAGACGTCTTCAACGTTTGATTAGCAGCTTTCCGCGCTGCTGCTGCTGCTGCTGCTGCTGCTGCTTTTCACAAACAAGGAAATGTGATAAATGAGAAAAAAAAAAACACCCTTCACATTTCCTCGTCCCTCAATGATTCGCTGCTTCTCTGCTTGTGATTCGCTGTGAACTGGATGTAAGCTCCTTCCAGCACAATGGAGCTCTTTGCTCTTGTTCTCTGCTTTCGATTTCTCGCCTTCGTTTTTTCGAAACCGGCTCCGTTCGGAAAAAAAAACCCAACTCCCACGACGCGGCAGCAGCGCGTCCACTATTTGATCGGCCGTGTTTACTCGGCTCCGCGCCGCCTCTGAACCACGAGTGTGCGTTTAATAGTGAACACCCACGAAGGTGAGGCCGTAATTCAGTCCGAGGCCTCGGCGCGTTCCTCCAACCATCGAGCCCCGGCTCTCCTCCTCCTCCTCCTCCTCCTCCTCCTCCACCGTTTCCCTTTCTTTCTTCCTCCCGACGTCTCTCCTCCTCCTCCCACTGATCCTCCTCCACCTGTCAACTTAATGTTCAGTCATTTCCTCTTCCCCCCCATCCACTCCATTTCTCTCATCACCCCCCCCCCCCTCCACCACCCTCCCTCCACCCTTCCTCGCTCCCTCCTAATTGATCCGAGACAGTCAGAGAGCAAAAACTACTCCATGCCTTCTGTAACCCAATACCAGGCCCATCCAGCTGGCCCTTACAAGCTCACCAGAGAGGAGAGGGAGCGTCATTCAATCGCCCACATGCAAGCTGTGTGAGAAGGTGACTGTTTTACAGTAAACAGGACATTTAAAACAGAGCCTCGTGCATTATCATAATGGACCCAAACACACATGCTGGGTGAATTAAAACAAAAACACACGGAGAGCGACATGATCCCAGCCTCCGACCGACGCGCGCGCGGACCGACTTCACCGACTGCACCGTCCAGCCTTCGCTTCCACCCGAGCGAGACGGCGAAGAAGCGAACGTGACGTTTTAATCGGATTAATTTCGAAAACAACTCAAAGAATTCTCCCTCGTTCCGCGTTCGACCGTCGTCAGAGCGCTCGTCAGATATCGACCCCGAGCTTTCAAGTTTGATGTTCAGTGTTTGTTTCTTTACACCTACATCAGCCTGGAAGCGTGTGTCTTTAAAAAGACACCCCCCCCCTCCCCCCCTGCTCCACGCTCTGCTCGGTTCCATGAGGTGTTCTTTAGGATTCAGATGTGCATGTCTGACGACATGTTCCCCCTTCTAATCCCTCCATTGTTCGCGGGTGAAAATGGCCCATTTTCGCGAACGTTACGAAACACGGAGCACCAGAAATTTTTTTTGCACTTCCAGAAACATCAGTGGGAGCGTTCAAAATGCATTTCCTACACGAAAACCCCAAATGTTGCAAAACGCCTCATTTGGCTGGGCCAGCAGCCTCCAGTGGGCTGCGAGCACATTCAAATCCAAGAGGAACATCAGAAAAACACGGGTACGGATCACGACGTCCACGAAGAGCGTGGACGTGTGAACGGACACTGTACATCAACCATCTTCCCTGTAACGCTTCATTCTTCCTGTCGTCCCACTCGGCTCCAGCTCGCCATCTGTTTCGCCGCGCTACCAACTCTGATCCACCTCCATCGGAGCTGCTCCCCCCTTTTCCCTCTCTGAGACGCTCCACGCCTGCCGGCCAACGGCGCCGGAGCCTCACCTGTCGCCGCTCGCGCTGCCCCCTTCAGGGCCTAATGGAGTTATTTGAAGCCACTCGGCAACCTTTCGAAAAGCCAGCGGCGGCCGCCGAGGGAAATGTCAAGGACAGAGAGCGGCGTGGCTGCAAATCTATACTGAAAGCTTTGTTTGCATAATTACAGGAAGAAGGAAAAAAAACAAGAGAGTATCTCCTTCTGAGCACTCGAAGGGAATCGTCCTGATTTTTCGAAGGATCGCGCCACGTTTACGTTCCGAACAGCAATCAGGCCCGCTGCTGCAGCGCGGCCTCGCTGCTTTCACGTCGGTGTGCGACGTGAGATAATAATAAACAACCAGAGATCAATTTTTGATGTGAGGAAATCCAACACCGGGGCCGTCTGAAAAAAAACAGCTGTGGTAAAACTTCAAATACTGCCGTCTTTTTTCCCTCCTCTCCTCTCCTCTCCTCTCCTCTCCTCTCCTCTCCTCTCCTCTCCTGGCATCATCTGCTGCTGTTTTCTCCCCCCAGATCAGATAGTGACAAGATGTTCTTTTAACAAGCCAGCCGGAGCCTCTGGTGCAGCTGAGTTCACAGGGATTGTTTTAGTATGACCATCTTGTGACTTCCAAATCCAGACACATGTGTGCTGACGCCCCGATCTGAAGCGTACAAAACAAGGAGCATTGTGAGCGTCCTGTTTGTCTTATGCAACCGATAAACGATCTCTCGCTCCTCTTGCATCCCAGCTTCCTCTCCTGTTTCAGGTTTATATCATCAGCTGCAGTCGGAGACGCCATGTGGGCTTCGTAGCGCGTCTCCCAAAGAAGATCTGGAGATAGACGACCAGCGCGTCCCGTGACCGAGGACTACAGACGCTCGATATCCGACGAGATTTTTCCTCCGCCGGCGTCTCCGAATAGATCCTCTGACCTCCTCCTATCGTTAAAATAAAAAACCCTCAAAGGTCAAACCTTTTCCCCGACCTGCTGACTGGTCCCCGCGGCTCACACGTCTCCCGGCAGTCGTGTTTCTGAGCGCGCTGATGACATTTGTACCTGCGACGGCGCTGGGCTTATTTCCGCTCCCGTTGTTGATTTCTTTTCTCTATTCGCGGCCACGTAATTGCGTCGGCCCGTGCTCCGGCCTCGGTGGCGAGCGCTCTTCACATGACACCGATGCCTCTCCAGTGATGCGTCAATGCTCGCCTCTGACGTGATCTATCCTTCACACTGACACCTTTTTCTTTTTCCCTGCATGTTTTCAACCAGAAGCGAGTCGGCCACGCTTGTAATTTTAACTCATAATGTGGGCACACAAGAGGGTGAGTCTATATACAGAGGGATCGAGTCGGATTCAAGGTCAGCAGGGAGAGACGCAGCGCGGCTTTGATCTCACCAACTTTATTTTGAAAATCCAGAAGCCGCGTTGTGTGCGAACTGTCTCTTCGCCACAAATTCTGAATCACATCTCTGTTTCTCTGCTGATTTCGGTGTCGGGCAGGAATGTGACCTGGGCCCTGGTTAGCCTGCCAGCAGCGGCGCAGGCACCCGTGACTGCCAGGCTGGAGGGTGGGGGTGGGGGGGGGAGCTGGGGAGAAGCGCTGAGCTGTCGGGGGGAGGGGGGGGCCTCCTCCTCCTCCTCTCTGGGAGCCGCGGTGTAACCGAAGACTCGGCCGGACGACGACCGACGACCGGCTCGGCGTCAGCGCTCGACACGATGCGGAGCGTGACTCATCGTTCCGAGCGGCCGCAGTTTATCGCAACAACGTTTCATCACTAAACTTCGTCTTATTCGGTAAACGGAACTTCACAAGTCGTTCCCAACCTACGGATGAAATCAGAGTGTCTGCGGTCCAAGTTTTCCAAATGGAGAAACAGAGGGGAGATGACAGTCACCAGTTGGATCCACTGGGCTGCCTTCCAGAGCCATTAAGTCCCAGCACCATCTTCACTGGACAACCGTCCGCCTCCTATTTTATTGTTTAATGCGATGATCGAAGTGCAGCGGGTTCGGGGTGAGACGGGAGCGCCTTCACCGCGTCTGAAAACATCGCCGCCAAGCCCATCTGGCGGCTCCATCGCGGCGTGACAGCACACGAGAAATATTTTAATTTGCCCGAGTCCCAGAGAAACACCACGTTCATCCAGGCCCCGTTCCTCTGTGTGACTCAATCATCGTCTCATTTGGGGCACTGTCTGGGAGGGAGTCCACAGTACTTACATTAGAGCTCCATTCAGAGGAGGAAGGACTCAGACGAGTGTTTCCCAGCTGCGGCCGCGGAGGCCCGCCGCCCCCTCAGGTGCTGCATCGCACCCGATTCAAACGGACGTCCGGAGGAACCGACGGAAGGAGAACGCCGCGCCGGCCTCCTGGGACGCCCGGGAATGAGCCCGTCCGTCCAACACGCCCACCTTATCATGAATCAGGATCTGAAGTCCATATTTGGGCACGGTGCACCCTCAACAGGTCCCATGTCTCTCAGAGGGTTAACAGACAGAACGACCCTCACACACACGTCCTCCTTCAGCCACTGAAGCACTCAGAGAGCGCAAACCTCCAACACGTTCTCAGCCTCTCCTGCTTCAAACTCACTTATAACGCGACACAAACGTCTCTTTTTGGGTCACTGGACCACCTCTAAAATTAAATCACTTGTTCCTTATCCCACCTTCACCTCCCCCCTCCCTCCAAATGCAGATGGATATTGCTTCCTAATGCAATCACTGCAGGGAGAATATGCAGCCTGCTGGACGACACACAGGGAGCCTCCTCACACCACTCTATTTATTTATCATTATTCCTCCTCTGGGGGGTTTTTTAACACTATTTTGAGTGTTTGCATGACAACGTTAGAGGAGCGTGTCACACCACAACTTACGCAACTCAAGTGTTGCTTTTACTGAACCTTATAAACACTCTCAAGATTTCTCAAACAGTGTTTGTCTATAAACAACGCTGCCGCCGATAGAAATATGAGGGCGAGTCGAAACTCTTCATAGAAAAAAACCGCAAGCCAGGTTTCAGTGCGAGGCCGGAGTGAGTTTCTCAAACTGCCTCGAGGGGGGAATTCTTCCTGAGGTTGGCGTCTTAAACAAAAGTCTCTATTTATCGGGAAGCAAACTGTGCTAGTCAGACCGTCCAGAACGGTGCGTCTGCTTTGAAGCCCGGTCCCGATTCGAGAACACAATGTACAGAGAGTGCTGCGATGGCTGCGAGCGCGGGCTGCAGGCCGGCAGCCAAACATGAACGCACAGTAAAAAGGGATTATAGGGAGCCGGTCTCCTTCACCGTTCATCTGCGGATTAATTGGTTCCCCGGACTGGACCGAGCCCGGGCCTCTCTTTTATTGGCCACTTCAGCTTCCCAAATCGGTTCTCGCCGCGCAGGAGTCGGACGCGGCCGCGCTCTCGCCCACAAGACCCGATCGGCCGCGTGCGAGGAAGCAGGGCCGTAAAAGTGTTATTGGAGACGCATCCGACGATCAGCGATGGATCCACCGGCAACGATCCCGATGAATACCGGATTTATTGACGGCCGCAACATCCGCTGCTCCATCCACTTCCCTGGTCGTGTTCAGCAAAGAGTCGCACCCACAAACTGACTCCGTTTTGTTCTTGCAAACTTTGTTTTTCCCACTTCGTTCTGATCCCATTACGCAAAAAAGTCCAGATACGTTTCACACGCGACTGGTGATGTATGCACAAAGCTGGGAGCTGCGACTGGAAGTCGTTGTGCTGGGGTTGAGTTCTGGGTCGATGGGGAAGCGAACGCCTCGTAGATCGAGCCGGCAGCTGTGCGGGAACCGTTCCATGGCCAACACGTGATACCGTGCGTTTCTCATGATAGTACGAGCGAGAAGCTCCTCCGATGGATCGCTATTCTGGGACTGTCTTTAGAAAGTCTGACGCAAACACAGTGAGAATGAAAGAAAAGCTGAGTCAACTCAGTGAATCACCAATAACTGAGTCACTGAATCAATAAAAAATTAGGGACGATGGATGAACTTTACACGACTTCTCATGTCTCATCTGGCCAAAACACATGCACACACTAAAACAGGAGACTTCAAAATAAAAGTCAGTTGTAACACAAACAACAACAGCTGCCTGGTTGGCTCCTGCAGTCCAATGTCAATGCTCAGGGACAAAATCCTGAGAATGGTGTGACCGAGTTTATATTCTGCAGTATCCGTCCTGTTTAATAGTCCAAAGCTACGAGCAGGAGTGAAGCTGCGCTCAGGGTGAAGGAGTGCTGCTGCTACCAGGAGGAGTAGCTCAAATTAACAAAGGGAAAGCAGCTCCCTGGAGGGCCCAACACCCACAAGTCTGTCTACACTTGGCCCATATACTGCCCGTTGGAGACTCCACGAGACATTTCTCCTGCGCCGGATGCTGCAGGATCTTACAATCGGTTCCTCCTGGGGATCCGGGAGCAGTGCTGCAGCAGCAGCAGCAGCAGCCATGAAGTAAGTGGGACTCCCCACATGTGAAGGCCAACGTGTAAAAAAAAAGAAAACCCGCACAGACAGGTCAGAACCGAAGGCGTCGCACGCGCGCAGGGAAAAACCTCCCGCCGTCGCCGGGCACTCGCATTCCTGAGAGGAGGCTGAAGCCGGAGGAACGAGGTGTGAAAACACACGAGTGCTCGGCCCTCGACTCGTCTCTAAAAGCAGAGAGGTCTCCTCGTCCTCCAGGGTTAATAGGAGGAGATTGCAGGCTACATGAAAGGGGGAGTCACCTTATAAAGAGGGGTCGCAGGCAGATATAGGGACGTGCAACCTGCCTTTGTGCTGCACACGAGGGAGAGAGAGAGAGAGAGAGGGCACCATATAGGAATTCTATGCTGGTGCATCCAAAAAAATCCACATAAAATGTTTTTTTTCTCAAAATTTGATGTCAAAATTTCAAAAAATTAAAAGCTTTTCAATCACATCGATCACAATCTACAGTTTTTGTGACTGAAAAAGTTTTTTCAGGGTGTCTATGAAAGAAAAAGACAAAGCACAGAGGAGTTCAGTCAGTGAACACAGAAAATCTTACTAAACTAGTGAAGGAAGATGATCCTGATTACAGTTTTCGCATCCCAGCGTCAACAAAACATCACAGACTTCCTCCAAACAACTATTAGACCTGCTTCCGCTGCGTCTCCACAAACTATGCGAACGTTTCTTTCATCTTTTCCTCCTTTTGTTGTATTTCCTTCTCTTATGATCCTCTCTGCTTTAGCATTCAGGCCCAGTGTCCCTAATTGTGCACTCCAGAAGCACCCCGGCATGACTGCAGGGCGAGCAATTAGGCTGCGCAGGTCGTGCAGGCGTGTCTGTGTATCACCATGGAAGTCAACGGCCTCCACGTCTTCGACCTGCTCGTGCCTTCAGACGCTGAACGCACAGATCAAAGTGGCCTGTGCGTGTGCGTGTGCGTGTGTGTGTGTGTGTGTGTGCCTGATGAGAGCTATGGCAACAACAGACCTGCAAATAGTGCATCTCTGACTTAATGACGGACGCTGCGCTCGCCTGAACGTCGAGATCTTTACATGGTTACATTTTGTGTGTGTGTGTGTGTGTGTGTGTGTGTGTGTGTGTGTGTGTGTGTGTGTGTGTGTGTGTGTGTGTGTG
>JAUESF010000057.1:6752909-6764051 GCA_032274765.1 Malacoctenus tetranemus
GGGGGGGGGGTTGTCTTTCAAACAGACACGAGACAGCAGCCCTCCGCAGCACGCAGATGGCCTCCGTCTCCAGACCCCGCCTACAGCCTTTTGTCTTCAGGGAATCGGGTCTGTGGCCATCAGTGGAGGCAGCCCCTCCCTGTTGCATGCGCTAGGGGGCGCAACGACTCTCCTGGAGTTGATGCGGAGGGCCTGACGCTCATTGTGAGTGCGGCCTTTTCTTTTTCTGTCCGCATGCATCGCCACGGCACAAGCAGGGAGGGGGGGTCGTGAAGACCCCCTGCATAGAGCAACCCTGTCTGTCTCCTCCTCTGTTTATATCAGCTCAATCTGCTGATATGTGAAAACGAAGCCTATGAGAATGTTCCCATCTTGATAGATGTCAGAGGACTCATTCCTGTCACTCTCTGGCTGCATCACCCTCTTAGTTTAAGATGTGAGCTCCACCTGATGTATAGTCACAGGTCTGCATCTCTCTTCTGGTGCATCTGGATCTGCGCACCCGGAGGTGGAATCTATTTAAACTATGTGGACTCCTGTCAGCAAACTGAACCCGACTTGTCTCAGATGTGCTGGTGCAGAACATCAGCATGTGATCTGAATTCCTCCCACTATTTGAAGGTCTCTGCTTTCTTTTTTTCTTTTTTTTCTATCATCTGTTGCATGCAGCGCTGCCAGCGATAGCCATCGCTGCACACCTCAGAGAAAGGAGACATCAGAGGCTCGCAGATGTTTTATTATTCTCCTCATTTTTTTGGCACCGAGCAGACGACGGGATCCCGACAGTTCGGCGGACGCTCGGACCTCGGTCCTGTGACTCTGAACCGTTTTTGCGACGACTCGACAGAAGTTTGACTCATGCGAACAATTCGATGCATTTCTGTGTTCTTCTGATGTTTGATGAAATTATTCTTCTACACTTTGATGGAAGTCCTGCAACGACCTGAGGGGTGGAGACCCAGGACACGATGATGGGGGGGGGGCACGTCGACTGGTTGGCATGGAAACGCCTTGAGTCCCCCTGGAAGAGCTAGAGGAAGTGTTATATGTGTGGTACAAAGTGGTTCTGCAAGATTTGCTTCATACAACTGGCTCATACACTATGGTCGTTGTTTATCTAAATGTTGTTTATTCTTAAAAAAAAGACAAACAGTGTCCACAAAAATGCAAGGTCTGACTGACCTTGAGAATCTGAGGACATTAATAAAGCGTGGCTGCAATTCTAATTTCAATGCGAGCTGCAGGAGCGGCTCGTTCTTATGCACATGATGACACTGCAGATACACCAGGGGGAGTGGGGGGGGCTCAGCAGGTGACCGTCAGAGGGGCCACACCAGGTTTGCACGCGAGGATGATGGAGCCGAGTGATGAGAGCTCGTGTCAGATGGTGAGTCAGGCGGTGACGGGCGGCGGCGAGGCCTCGGCAACAACAGCGCCGCACGCCTCGCCGCCGCACGCGGCGCCCGAGTGTGTTGCACTGCAACACACAACGTTTGGACCCAAAGTGTGACATAATAAATGCAAGAGGGAGAGTTCAGTCTATCACGTCAGATTCACCAGGGGGATGGATGGATGGATGGATGGAGGGAGGGAGGGAGGGAGGGAGGAGGAGGGTAGTTAGCATGAAGAGACGGGACTGGGAAGCGCAGGAGGGGGGAGACAGACGTGTTCCTTGACAGAAGACAGAGGAGTGGACGGGAGAGGGAGACAGCTGCGAGGAGGGAAGGAGACAGGTGGAGACGTACAGAGGGGGGAGGGGGGAGGGAGGAGGGGGAGGGGGAGGGGGGCGAGGAAAGAAGTGGAAACAAGAGTGAGCTGAAAACAGAGTGGGAGGTACACTCAGCTCTGAAAGATCGAAGACAAACCGAGCGAGGAGAGGAGGTGAGGGAAGGGAGAGGGAGAGGGAGGGACGGAGCAACGGCAGGAGTACAGGAAGAGGAAGAGGAGGAGGAGGAGGAAGAGGAGGAGAGGAAGGAGCATTCAGGGGAGGGGAGGGAGGGAGAGAGAGACAGAGAGAGGGAGCGAGAGGGGAGGGGTGTAGCAGTTGTTCATTAGTGAGGATGTGTTAGGGACTGGAGGACTGAGCAGGAGGAGACACGGTGGAATGGTGAGTTTCATGGACACTGACTAATGAGAGGAGGGGAGGTGGAAAGGGTGAAAATGAGACTGGATAGGGTGGGAGGGAGGAAGAGGAGCACAGGAGGAAGATGAGGAGGAGGAGGAGGAGGAGGGAGAGGAAGGGGGAGGCTGGAAGTGAGTGAAGCGAAACTGATGGGGGAGGGGAAGCATTTGCACGTACGCACACACACACTGTTGAAATCGCAGGCGACACGAGGAAGAGGGAGAGAGGAGAGAGAGAGAGATGAAGAGAAAGAGGGAGAGAGGTGAGGGTGAGAAAAGAGAGAGAGAGAAAGAGAAGTAGCTGGAGATAATGCAAAGACAGAGCAGGAGGGTGAGGAGGATGAGGAGGACAGGGGAGGAGGGGGGAGGAAGGCACCAAATAGGAGTTACTATCAGAGTGAAAGAAGGTGAGGAGGAAGAGGAGGGAGAGAGCGCAGAGGGAGGATGAAGGAGCAGGTGAGAGAAATGGGAAGGGAGAGGAGAAAGGAGAGAGGGGAGGAAAGGGGAGGTAAATAATTAGGACAAATACAGAGGAGAGGAGGGCGTATCAGAGAAGGAGCAAGGAGGAGGAGGAGGAGGAGGAGGAGGAGGAGAAAAGGAGAAGTGTAGGGAGAGAAGATGGTGACAAGGTGGGAAACGAGAGAGCAGGGATGGCGAAGAGGAGGAGGAGGAGGAAGAGGAGGAGGAGGAGAAGGAGGTAACCGGAGAGAAAAAAAGGAGGAGGTGTGGGGGGGGGGAGACAGAAGGAGGAGGTGGGGTGGAGAGAGGAGGTTCTGATGCCAGAGAGAAAGAAGAAGAGAGGAAAAGCTGGAGGAGTTTGTAACAGGCTGTTACATGTCAGCAGCAGGCACTTGTGACGGTAACAGCAGGGTCTGTGTGTGTGTGTGTGTGTGTGTGTGTGTGTGTGTGTGGTTCCTAGCCAGCATCAGGTGAGAGGAAACGCTGCCCCAGCTCCAACTGAAAACACTCCGCATCTAAAACACACGCACATGCTCCTGCGCACCAGCACACACGCACGCGCAAGGCTGCAACTCCATGAAGTGCTGAACATTTAGAATATTAATTTAAAAAAAGACAAACACACTGAGGCTATTTATCTGAGTCATTGTCACTTCGTGCACGCGCTCACGCACGCTCCTGAAGACTCTCACATACTCTTGCACACACACACACACACTCACACACTCTCTCACACACACATGCGGTTCAATAGTAGCCCGCTCTCCTGCCCTTTTCTCCACCGAGCATACATCAGTGCAAGTCTGGACAGCCTGCCTCAGCACGGAGATGCACAGCTGACGAATCCCTCCGCCGACACACTGGCAAGTAGTCCCCAATTTATGGGATTTTGATGGATAGTAGATTAACACTGTGTCACCATAAAACCCGCTCCCTCCTCACCCTCCTGTTTAAACGCGATTAACAGGGGGGAGGGGAGGGGGAGGGGGAGGGGGGTCGTACCCAGGGAGCCTCCGAGCAGGTGAGCGGATTGAAATGGCTCCGGTGTCAGTGACGAGCCTCACTGTCGGTGGTTTCACTTCATCCCAAGTGTTCGACACAGCCACACCTGCGTCCAAACAACGCTCCAACTCTCCAAAGCAGAGGCGCGTGCGGGGACACAAGGAGCGGAGCTTCAGTGGAGAACAGAGGGGGATTGTTGGGGGTCTGTGCAGGCTCCTGTCTGTCCATTTGTCCCCAGGTGATGACTGCAGGCATGTGCCATCACGTCTTGTTTCTCAGGCTCACTTGTAAAAACAAACAAAGCGCCGATGCAGGGAGGAGAGAAGAGAAACAAAGGGCTGGGAATGCAAAGTTTAATGATCAGGACAAAATAATGGACAGCAGGGCTCACATGAGAAAGCAGGTCACACATGACTCCAGGAGGTTCAACCACCAGGTCAGAGAAAGGGTTTAAAAGGCAGATTTTAGATCAATACATTTCGACCTTCTTCCTTTATTGTGTAATCCGCTGGTGGCAGATCACAACTCTTCCCTGTCTCCACCACCTCTCCACGGTGTGCTCCTTCCCAGTGCCTCTCCGTCCCACTGGGTGTCATCACAGGGGTCTCTTCAGCCCCCCCCCCTCCCCCCTCCCCCACTAACGAAGCGGTTTTTACTCCGCCTTCCTCAACCAGTAATTTCACCGCACCTCCCGGATCCTCCCAGGACATTGAGCGCCGCTGCCAGGAGGCTCCCAACACTTTAGTCGGAGGAGGGACTACTTTTCGTCAATCCAAACGGCTGGTTGGGAGAGGCATCGCAGCGGATGTCCACCCCCCTCCAATGCGGGTGTTGTCCGTCTCGCCGGCGCACATGCACACACTCTCTCGCATGCACACACACACACTCACTCACACACTCCCGGCTGCTTCCATCTCTCCGTGCAGTTCACTTCATTGTACCGACCGTGCTCGTCAATTAGACGAGAATTAAGACGTTTCCCGAGCGATCGCCCCCCCCTCCCTGCAGCCCACCGGAGGACCAGCGGCAGCGGACGGACGCGCCGAGAAGTTTGGACCGCAGGGGGAAGCGCCGCGAACGGAGACGCAGGTACGGCGCGACTGCGATCCCCCCCCCCACTTCCAAGTACTAACGTTACTAATGTAACGTCGAAAGGGGGGGGGTACTAGCCGCAAGCTAACCGGCTAACGTTAGCATCCCTCACGTCCAACCGGCTCACTTGGATCCCACTTTGTGGAGGAGCCGAGGGGGAGATCGGCGGCCCGATCTTTGTGTCCCGGGGAGCGGGGGGAGCTGCGGGGCCACGGACGATCCGTGCGTGCGGTTTATTGTCCCGAAACGCGCCTGCAAGTGGAGTTAATGTGCTCAAAGAGCGAGTTTTCTCCCCCCCCCTCCTCCTCCTCCTCCTCTCCCCCTCTCCTCTTCCTCCCCATGCCAGCAGCAGCAGAGTGCGGCGAGAGTAGTGGTGGTAACAGCGACAAAACAAAAGGCAGCTCCAACTGTGGCTCCGATGTTGGGTTTTATGTGGAAATTCCGAGTTGGGAATAAACAAAAAAAGCCGCATCCTCGCGCGTCCGTGGGGAAACTCGGAGGAATGAAGCCCCCGGTAATAAAACCCGGTGGATCGGGGGTTACAAGGGCGACTGATTAAAAGGACAGAGACCGAGTTCACTGCCCCCCCCCCTCCCCCCCATTCATACTCCACCACCGAAGCGCTCCTCGGGAAGCGCCGCGATCAACTTTTCATTCCCCGATTGATGCGACGCCCGAAAGTTCAGGCGGCGGTTGGAGGTGGATTGTGTGCTGGTTTTGGGGGGGTCGCGAGCACGTCGCTATCCGATGTAGTTTTGATAAGTAAGGTGGTGGTGGTGGTGGTGGTGGGGGGGGGGTGAAAGTTGTACAAGGCTCCATCTGCTGAAGGGAGATTGCGCTAAAAAAAAAAGGAGCGGCGGGGATCCGGAGGCTCGCCGCGCCGCGCCGCGGCGCCGCGCCGCACGCTCCCAACACAACGAGTCCGCCCTGTTTGTCCGGGTTCGAGGCTACGTGCGAGTTTGGGAGTCGCTGATTAGATCTACTCCGAGATCGAGGCTACCGATGTCGAGGCTACCACAGCTACCCCCCTTAACACACACACACACACACACACACACACACGCGCACACGCACACGCACACACACACACGCGTAACTCCCCTAAAAGTGTGCGCGTCTGTCTTCCTTGAAGCGGATTCAGTCATTTATTGGACGAACGTGCTGAAATAGAAGAGAAGTGTGTGTTCATGGATGTTTACACAGAAGTTGAGGCGGCAGCTGATGTAAGTTGTGTGTGTAAGGGAGGGAGGAGGAGGAGGGGGGGGGTCGGGATCAGCGCTAAACAAAGACCCCCAGAGAGCCCCAGGCTGCCGTATTGTTTATGGGGGGGATCGCTCGGTGCGCTGTGGTCGCTCGTGGCGGAGGATAGTTTGCGTCTCTCTGGCGGGCGGAACACGCGCATCGGCGGCGCACGGAGGAGAAGCAGGGGGGGTGATTTGAGTTAACGCAGCCTCGCCGGTCACGTGACCCCGCGTCCCCTCGCTTTGTTCTGGCTGCGGTTCAAGTTAGGTAACGTCGGATGGAGAAGTTTAGGATGGCGACACAGGGGGAAGTGAGCCGGCGCGTGTGTTCATGGGGCACCGCTCTTTGTGTGTGTGTGTGTGTGTGTGTGAGGGAGCAGATATTTGGGAGGTGGTCCCGCTGTGTGTGTGTGTGTGGAGCGGTGTCCTGAGCTGACCGTCTCGGCTTTGTGCGGCTGTGCGGGACACGCACGCGCACAGGGAGCGAGAGAAAGTGTCAGAGGGGTTTAGTCAGGTCATGATAGAGCACCGATTCCTGAGGAGGGCACCCGACATGAGACCCCACCCCCCACCCCCTCCTCACCCCCACCCCCCATGTGAACCATGTGTAATGCAGCCACCTCCCTGTTCTGTTGACTGGTTAATGTGAGGACCTGTTGATCAGGTCTGAAACTAAACAAACCACATCTGGACTGATGTGACAACATCGATCAACACTCAGTGAGCTGATTGTTGGTCAGGTCACACAGCACTGTCCTCCCACTGATCAGTGAACGCATCACATCAGAATGATTACATTGACTCTGTCCATTGTAGCAGAGGACAGAGGTGCTGATCAGCCAATCAGAGCAGCCCCCCCATTGTCTCTGAACCTGTTTACACCTGGAGTGAACTGTTGCATAATCCGGACTTCTTTAATAGGCCTCCAATAAATTGCACGTACAGGTATACACAAGAAGTAAAGGTGAATCACACCCAGCTCGACAGGAATCAAACAACCTGGCAACGTATCACACAGAGATGCACTCAAACGTTGCATCCTCTCTCTATAAACTCCTGGTTTCTTAATGCTGCGACTATAACAACATGTTCCTGGACCCTGAGTGAACCGATCTGAGTCCTACGGTGATGGAGAGGTGGATGGGTGCTCCTCAGGTCTGCTCGGAGCATCACCACCACCACCTCTGAAGTTCACTCCCAGCGCCAGGTGGCTGCGACCGGAGCGGCGGCCGGTCACGAGGGGCTGCGGTGCGACAACGAGGGCTGGAGAGTGATCGCTGAGAGTCGCCGAGTGGGAGCGAGTCCTCGTACAGAGAACCAGTGTTTGGAAAAGAAACTGGGCTCCAGGGAAATGATGGGACTGCTTCCAAAGCAGCAGCAGCAGCAGCAGCAGCAGCAGCAGCAGCAGCAGCAGCAGCAGCAGCAGCAGCAGCTTACGGCTGCGTTCTACTTAACAAGAGTGAAATTGGGTTTTACAGGGTGTCAAGTGAAAACAAGCAGCTTCAAACACCCTGATGGAGGACGGCTGCACTCAGTTTAATGGGAGGTTTAATCACACCTCACACTGAACTGCTGATGAAGTTTGGAGCTGTTGGAATCATGCGTTTGTGTGTGTGTGTGTGTGTGTGTGTTGCAGCCATGCCCTCAGTGATGGAGCGCTCAGGGGCCGGGGTCCTGTCCAGGAGCCGAGCCAAAACCGTAACCAATGGCAACAGTCAGCCTCACTCGGAGGAGGAGAGCAGCGATGAGGAGCACGCTCACGGTAGAGACGCACACACACACCACACACACACACACGCACGCGCGCGTGCAACACTGAACGGTTTCAACCAGACTCCTGATCTGGGACCATCTCGACCCACATCACAGCCCCCTCCTTCCAGCTGATGCTTCAGTCCTCACACCCTCCTCTCCTCCATCATTCCTCCCTTTCTCCTTCACCTCCTCACACTGCGCTCTCCCTCCGTCCACCCCCACCCTCCTCTCTTCCATCCTCTGAACTTCTTCCAGGGACACTCTTGGAGGAGACTTTGAAGTCACTGTTTCCCGTCCTCCCATCCTCCTTTTATTGTTGTTCATCTTCCGGGCTCCTTCCACTCGTTCTTCTCATGTTTCCCTCGTCCACCCTCTCCTCCCTTCCTGTCCCTCTGTCCCCAAGGAAACCATCATCTGTCTCCTCCTCCTCCTCTCCTCCTCTCCTCCTCTCTCCTTCCCCTCCATTGCTCGCCAGCAGCATCACAGCACTAACGACTTAATATCTGTCGTCCGCCGTCCACTGTTTCTTCTCTTTTCTCACTCCATCTGTGTTGTTTTATTCAGCTAGTGATGAGTAACATGAATGCAAAGTTGACTTTGCGACGTGTGAGATGATGGATTATGGACTAAATCCTTTAAAACTTTAAACGAGGCAGAAAGATGAAGCGCTGCCGCACTGGTGACGATGTCGATTCGTTGAGTTTCCTGCTTCACGGCCCAGACGATCGTCCCTTCAGCCGTGCGTCTCCGCTGCACCACCGGCTGCACACGTGCCCGGTGCGCTCCTGTCGTCATGTAGGGCCGCAGGGAGCAGCGACTCACGCTCGCCTCCTGTTTTCTCCCCACAGACAGCATGATCCGAGTGGGAGGAGACTACCAGGCTCAGATCCCCGAGTTCAAACCAGGTAAGCCGGGAGGAAGAGAGGGAGAGAGGAGTGCAGGTGCATCGGGACAGAGGGAGAGAGGGAGAGAGGGCCTGGTGGAGGCTTCGAAGTCTATAGGAGAGCGAACGGGAGGCTGAGGAGTGGAGGGACGAAGGTCAAACAGCTCGTGCAGCAGCAGAAATAAAGAGATGGAGCGAGCGAGTACAGAGGGGCGGGCGAGGAGAGGAAATGGGACGAGGAGGCGATGGAGGAAGCTGAGTGACGTCGTGCTCGTTTCGCTTCGCCCACAGACAGCCCGACCCGCTACAACGAGAAGGACCAGAGGAGCATGCTGGTGTGGTGTCCCAACGCTCTGCTGTCCGACGCCATGCGTAAGTGCACTGTGCAGGCCGGCCTGCGGCCCCCCCGGGCTGCTCTCTGTCCCTCGCTCTAACAGCGCTCTGCTCCTTTCCTGCAGTGGACGAGTACATCCTGATGGCGAAGGAGAAGCACGGATACAACATGGAGCAGGTACGAGCAGCAAAACGGTGTCGCTGAAACAGTGTGTGGGGTTATTTGTGTGTCTTCTCACATGTGTCTCTCTGGCTGTGTTGGCGTGTCTCTGCAGGCTCTGGGCATGCTGCTGTGGCACAAGCACGACGTGGAGCGCTCGCTGGCCGACCTCGCCAACTTCACGCCGTTCCCCGACGAGTGGACGGTGGAGGACAAGGTGCTGTTCGAGCAGGCCTTCAGCTTCCACGGCAAGAGCTTCCACCGCATCCAGCAGATGGTACGGGACACACACACACACACACACACACACACACACACACACACACACACACAGACACAGATCAGTTACGGAGCATCATTTGCCGTGTGTGTGTGTGTGTGTGTGTGTGTGTGTGTAGCTTCCAGACAAGCTGATCTCCAGCCTGGTGAAGTATTACTACAGCTGGAAGAAGACCCGCACCAGGACGTCCGTCATGGACCGGCAGGCCCGCCGGCTGGTCAACAAGAGGGAGAAGGACGACAGGTGAGAGCCATCAGGAGTGGAGCATGCTCAGTGTCATATATTACGTTTGTGTGTGTGTGTGTGACCTGTTACATGTTGCTCTTTCAGTAATGATGAGCTGGAGGAAGGCGACCCGGGCAGCGACAGTGACTTTGAGGTGGACGCCAAGAAGGAGGTGAGCAACAGCAGCCAGCCTCTGCGGGTGTGTGTGCACGTCTATAAACAGACTCCAGGTCAGTTTGAAGCGTGTAGCTGTGATGTGAGATGACGGGGTGTGTCGACTGTGCAGGCGGTGAAGCAGAACCTCAGCAGCGCCAGCACTGAGAAGGCCGTCCCCAGCCGCTCCGGCCCCGTGAAGAAGGAGAGCATCGGCGCCCAGTACCGGCACCACCCACTGCGAGCGCGCCGCCGGCCCCCCAAGGGCATGCACCTGGAGCAGGGGGACATCACGTCCCTGTCGGCCTCCCACGACGCCGGCGTCCTCACCATACGCCAGCTGGACACCCAGCTGGTGTCGCTAAAGAGACAGGTAGGGGGCGCTGGAGGAGACGCGACCGCGGCAGTGTTAGCTCTGAGGGGGGTCTTCATCGCTGCTTCCTCTGTCACAGGTTCAGTCCATCAAACAGAACAACAGCAGCCTGAAGCACAGCCTGGCTGAAGGAGTGGAGACATGCAAGCCCACCGAGGTACGTCCACGTCTCCTCTTCCTCACCCTCGTCCTTCCTCGTATTAGCCCCTCCCTCGTGGGACTGCGATTACTCCTAATCAGCTCGTCCCTCTTCTCTGACACCACCTTCCTCCTCCTCCTCCTCCTCCCTCTGATCTCTCTCTCTCTCTCTCTCTCTCTCTCTAGCCTGCCCCAAAGATGAACTCCCGCTGGACCACAGAGGAGCAGCTCCTGGCTGTGCAGGGTGAGTGACAGGCCGGAGCGTCACCTCTGCTCCTCCTCCTCCTCCTCCTCCTCCTCCTCCTCCAGAACCACCTCGCTCCGACAGCTCTCCTCTCCTCCTACCTCGCATCCATATTCATGTGCTCGGCACCCAGCGGCTGCCTGAGCCGCAGCAGCCCTCTCAGTCTGCAGCACGCGCTGCAGCTCTCTGGCTGTTGCCTCTAAACCAGTGAGGTTAGTTTGGAGCGATGGTGAAGAGAGGAGTCACACCGTCACACTGGGAGAGCAGAGTGACGCGGCACTTTTCTCCGTAGCAACAGAAAAATCAAGCTTTTAATTTGTCACATTCGTTCTAAAGACTCCTGAAGAAAGGAGTATTTTTAGCCTGCTCAATGTCAAAGCAGAAAACCATTCATCTCTGAGCAGCTGCAGCCCGCGTGCCTTTGAGCAAAGCGACGACGGGCGGCTGCAGCGATGCGAGCGAGAAGCAGGTCAGACGCAGCAGCAGCTGCGCTCAGGCTGCTGACCTCAGAGCAGGGTGACAGGAAGCTGGCCTGCTGCAGCAGGATGCAGGCGCCGCGCTCTGTGTGCGACTCGCTCTCACCTGCCGTCTCCCCCCCCGCAGCCATCCGCCGCTACGGCAAGGACTTCACCGCCATCGCCGAGGTGATCGGGACCAAAACGCCGGCTCAGGTGAGCTCTCGC
>JAUESF010000057.1:6781419-6799685 GCA_032274765.1 Malacoctenus tetranemus
TGTGTGTGTGTGTGGATATTTTTGCGTAAGCCTATTAAGAGGCGAGTACAGGGACCATATAGTGCCACTAAGAGTTAATATTCCATCACAAGTCTCTCTAATCTGCTTAGAGTAAGAAAGGGGAGAAAAAGAAACAAAGAAGAAGAAAGTTTAAGGAGAAAAAACGGAGAGAAAACAGTGAGCGAGTCGGAGGGACGGGAGCTCGCACGCAGATAAAAAGGAAGGAAATTAGAAAAGGGCAGAAAGGGAAAAAAGAGCTGGTAGGAGGGAGGGAGGGAGGGAGTGGGGGGGAGGGGAGGGGGGTATAACAAGTTTCAAGCCAAAAATGATAAATTCTTAAAAACATTTAAAAAAGCAACAATGTCTCAAATGACCCCCCCCCCCTTCATCAGCGCGCAGCCTCCAGCCAAATGTTAAAAAAACCGCCTGAATTTTGAAACTTGCGAGGGCGCCGCGTCGGTCTCTGGGGGCGGGGGTCATTTGAGACTCATCAACATGAACAGGTAACACAGCAGCATGAACCATGACCATGAAACACAGCGTCAGAGATTATTGGTTTGGCTTGATGTTTAATGCTCATGAAATAAAATAAACAAAGCACATATAAAGCATATGGGCTGGTTAAGCATGGATGATGTGAGTGTAATGGAGGGGGGGGGCACGCTGGGAATCACACTGCCGACATCCATGAACCACTGAAGTCACGGGGACAGATGAAGGTTTGTCTGGGAAATCTGGACACTAACTGGCTGAAAAGGGGAGCTGGAAGTTCAGTTTCTATAATGGTGTAAAAATAAAGAGGAAAGAGGAGAGACCATCACGCTACTCGATGGCTCACTGAGTTCTGAGCCAATCAGGATTTTGAATGTATATGTATGGAAAGCTACATTTGATTCGCAGGTGTGCGTGTTAATCGAAAGCTCCTCTGCTCCGACTGGCGTCCCTCCATCCCAACATCAAGGGTAATCTGTAATCTACTGGAGGTTTGGCCTAAATTCCCAAGAGAGCCTGATTTCTATGTCCAGGAGGGCTCGCCCCGCCCCGCTGCTGCTGCCCCCCCCCGGGGGCCGAAGGCTGCGGGGGCCTCCCCGAGCCAGCTGGCAGAGCCGCGGTGAGTGCCAGCCAAGGTCTGGGATTCAGTCACCGAGACAGCTGTGGGGCCCGCTCCATTCACAAACCGGGGCGGGCGCGTCTGTACTTTGTGGACGTTGGGCTACGATGACGACGGAGCGCGTCCGTGAAAAAAAACCACCCTGACGTGTGGCTGTTTGTGTCTGTGTACCTGTCCTTGCCGTTCTGGATGCCTTGGCCCAGCGAGGGCTTCTCGGCCAGAGGGGAGTTCCGACTGCGGCCGGTGGACAGGACGCTATTCTGAAGGAAGAGAGAGAAAAAAGGGGGCGGGGCATGAAAACCGAGAGGACAGGAGTCGGAGGGAGCTCACCAGCGAGCGTCCCCGGCAGCAGCCTCCAGCAGACACGGCAAAAGTACACACACGTTTGTCATTCCAGCAGCGGCTCAGACACTCCGAGAGAAAGCAGCGCAAATGCTGAGTCACCTCCTATATTTAAAAGTACAGGCTCGGAGACGTACTCAAACAGTAGCAGGGACACGGAACAGACCACAGCACGCGGCTCACAGCCGCCTCGCTGCCAAATATCAGCTAAAAACTTAAGAAAATGTCATTTCTTCTATTCGTGTCACTAAACATATTCCGACATTTTAACAAAGCAGTAAAAAAAAAAAAGAACGTGTCGGGAAAAATAGACACAGAAGAGCAGATACTAGAAAGTTCTATTTCGAGACAAAGTATCTGTACTCTGTTCCTCCCACTTCTGGCCTTGAGCAAGTTTTCCCATTCAGCATCAACAAGCGCCTTAATTTCCTGAGCATTAATTAAATCTTCATTTAATGACTGCCTTTGGAGAATTTTCTGTAATAAATTCAGTTTTCTGAAATAAAACTTCAGAGGGAGAGAGGGAGAGAGAGAGAGAGAGAGGGAGGGAGAGATAGAGAGAGGGATGTGTTGTGGGCACAGTTTGCACCCGCCCACACAATCCCCGACAAGAGGCCTCAAGTGAAAATGAAACCGAGTCCGCGGACGCATTCCGCCCGAGACTTCGACTTTGAAGTCGTTGGTGTTATTTGTGACGTCGGACTTGACTCAGTAAAAGTTGGACTCGACCTTGACGTCGTCCTGTTGGCCTCCCATCCTTCACAGGCCGCGTCCAACTTCTACGTCACTAACAAATGCCTGAGAAGGTTTTTCTTCGACATTACAAAGTGAATCGACTGGAGAGAGTCGCCTGCGTAACGTTCAGGAACACTGATTCCCATCAGAACATGCTGGTTTGCCTTGTTTACCCAGAGCACACCCTTTTAATTTACTGGCCTTCCTTTTTTTATTGGGCTTAACCATTAACTCAGAGGATGAACTGCAGCTGATAACAGACTGTACTGACCGATACGAGCCAGCACATTGATTTTGCTCGCAAGAAGAAGGGGGAAAAAAAGCTCCTTTCACGTGGTGCGCTTTGGGCCTCAGGATCAGAGTGTTCATTTGGTAAACCTGGTCGTGTGAGAGGCAATAAGAGCGAGAACCCATCGCGGCAAAGTGCAGAAGCTCAAAGTGAGGTGCGAGTGAATGCAGCGTGGGGCTCACGGTAGAGGGCGTGGTGCTGTTCCTGCGTTCGGAGGACACCAGGGGGCTGGCCGGCACCTTGGTATTCGAGCTGCCCGACTGAACCTTATTCCCGGAATCGTCTCCTGTGGACCGCTTGTCCGTCTGTCCAGCTCTCCTAGTGGAGACACCTAAAAACGAGAGCGCGTCTCCTTATAGCTTTAAAGTTGAGACTTTGAAAGAAACTTTATTAAAGGCTCGAAACAGTGTTTTTTTTTTGTGACTGCCAAACAAATTCTCAGTCTCATGTTCACCCACTGTCTGAGACCACCGCCCTTACCCTGTCTGTTGTCTCTGCGGTTCTGAGACCTCTGGTTGGACGGCCCACCGTGCTGTACCTGAGAGAAGCAGGACGAGCAAAGACCACAACACAATTCTTCATTTCAAGTGGTTGCACACACATTAGGAAGCAAGAAGGCAGAGCGATGTGAGCATCTGCAGCCTTCCTTCATTTATAGAGTTGTTTAAACCCTTAAAAAAAAAGAAGAGAGACGCAAAACTGGCTGATTCAAGTGCCTGGGCCGGCTGTGGTTTGCAGCCGCTTGCAGCAGCTCACTTGTCTTGGAGGCCTACGATCAAGAGCCTAAAAATAAGACAGTGGAGTAGATTCTCCGGGTGTTGTTACGTGGCCAAGTCAGCGCACTCCTGTCACTGGCAGGAATCAGGAAACCTCCCTATGCTGGAGCACAACTCAGTATGTGCTGTCTTTATACCTTGTGAGGCGGAGAGTGGGCATTTATGTTACTTACATCACTTCCTGGCCGAGGTTTGAGGCAACTTTCATCCAGCTGAGGGGGGGGAGAGGAAACGGTGTCAGTTTACAGGCAGCAGGAAGAGAGGCATGTGACATGGATGCGAGGGCTGTCTGGACAGCGTGTAGGCGAGGAAACCGTACCTCAGAGTTCCTATAGTCCAAAAGAAGATATGTAGCCATCACATCGTTATACTTCTGGTTCACCAGCGAGTCCTGGATCTCCTCCTGTGAGAATCCCAACTGCAGCATGATGTCTGCAGAAACGACGACGACATGCGGGCTCATCAAATGATCCACAACAAGTGAGATCAAAACCATCATGTGACAGGAAGCAGCCCGGGTCCCACCTGTCCTCCGGGGGTCCTTATAATCTGGCTGAGGTTCGATGTAGGGTTTCAGCTCTTCCTCCTCATAGCCCACATTCATCCATCGGTCCCTCATTATCTGCTGCTGGCAGCAACCCAGAAGGACAGACGGACAGGGAGAAGAAAGGGACACATTGTGTCTGAGTCCCACAGAACCTTACAGCAGTGTCCACTGTGGTGGGCGAACGATCCAGGGGACGTTGTCTTGTTTGTGATGCCATCTAAATCTAAATCACACTGAGAGGCTTAAAAACTCACGCGTTACTAATTCTACATCTATTAACTAACAGGTAATTACTATGCCTTTAAAAAGCGCTTTACACCTCGGCAACAAACTCGCATGCAGCTGGGGAAACTGGTCCAGGTGTAGCACGCTGCGAACGCCACTGCGGTGGCAACGAGGCACGTGCGATGCGCAAACACCTCACTTTCTATTGTAACACTGTAAGAATGGCAATAATCTGGATCTTATGTGTGTGTGTGAATGCGGCGCAGCGTGACGTACCTCAAGGCTGCCTCTTTTGGAGGGGTTCAGGATGAGGAACTTTTTTAGCAGGTTCTCACAGTCGGTGGACATATAGAAAGGGATCCTGTATTTGCCGCGCAGCACGCGCTCTCTCAGCTCCTGGAGACACAACACAAGAACCACCCCGAGTCAAAAAGTCGCCCCAAACACAACACGAGGCCCCTTAACATCCCCCCCCCCCACCATGTATTCATTTCACAGCTATACTCTTGTGTCTTACTGGGATTCAGATGGAGCTTCTGTCCTGTTTTATTAGACTTGGCTTGGAATAACTGGGGCAGACTTAAGCTTCTGTAACACCCACATTTGAAGGACAGTTAAGGTAGAGAGGCATCACACCGACACTGACCAGCGCTAAAGCTGGTGAGCGTTTCATGAGGCCCCCCACTCTCACACAGCTCTCTGTGCAGCACCCTCACGCTTCTACACTGCTTTTCATTCCCCCTGAATTACGAGGTGCCCGGCGTCACATTTCAACCACAACCGAATATCGCATTTTAAAATCGTGCGACTGAACTTTTTATACTCTTTAATGCTGCTAATCCTCTTAGAGGATTTTGTTTTTATAAATATGATTTATTCAGACACTGAGGACGCAGGCAAAACGCTCAAATGAAGGACTGAGAAGCTCGTTTTTCCTTCCAATCGAGGGTTTTACACCAAAGACAAGTTTGCGGCCCAAACAAAGTGGTGATAATCAGAGTACGGTCAACCTCGCATCAGTGCACTCAACTGCAAAGACCAGAATGAGAGGGAGAAACCAGATATTCTGCAGCAAGCTCCAGATTCGAGAGGAGGAATCATACATCGAGGGGATGTTCGTAACAACACGACCGCAGTCAAAGTCAGATCGCCCACCAAAAATGTGTGTGCACTTCCAGAATGAGTCATATAGGTTCAGACTGCACACGCATGAATTGTTGATAACCACATTTCACAGAGCAATTACTTGGTTTCTACTGTTCCAAAGTAAAAACGGCCAAATACTTGATACCAAGAATGACACCAATAACATCACACGTTCACTCCTTCCGAAGTTCAGTTTCTGCTTTTTGGAGGAAAAAGCAGGAACAGAAATCAGCATGACAAATACTACAGCCACCCACAGAATACAGACATCTGCTTATGTAATCCACATGAACACAAACACACACACACGCGCGCGCGCGCGCGAGCGCTCTCCTTGCTTCAGACCTTGAGGTTTTGTCCATCGAAGGGCAGCGAGCCGCTGACCAGCGTGTACAGGATCACTCCCAGGCTCCACACGTCCACCTCGGGCCCGTCGTACTTCTTGCCCTGGAAGAGCTCCGGGGCGGCGTAGGGCGGGGAGCCGCAGAAGGTGTCCAGCTTGTTCCCCAGTGTAAACTCGTTGCTGAAGCCAAAGTCTGCTATCTTGATGTTCATGTCCGCGTCCAGCAGCAGGTTCTCCGCCTGCAAGACGGACGCAGCAGGAGGAGAGATGCATGAGGCGCCGAGTGGGAGAACGTGGAGGGAAACAGGAGGCCAAATATAGAGGAGGAAAGGAGACGCTGTATCGAGTACACGACACGACATTAAAGACCCAGAGACACTCGAAGCAACTTTAAACAAACGCATAATGTCATCACAGATCTTTTACACAATTCATCGCAGGCCGACGGCCTGAAATCCTCCAGACGTCGTCCAGGACGGTGGTCTGGCCAGCACATTTCGGGGCAACTGGGCACTGCGCTGCCCACGGTCTGTTCCCTGAACGCGTGTTTGTGTCTTTAAGCCTAAAGTGAGCCAGTGAGCAAGGAGGCTGGGGTTGCCTAGCAACAGGTGCGCTCTCCTTTCCACTTGCTCCGAATACTCTGCAGCTTCGGTGCGTGCGTGTATGCGGCTGTGCATGGACACGAAAAAATACAACTCTGACATCATCTCTCACCTCTGCTCTCTAAATAAATGAACACCGACTGGAACGTTTCTTCAGTGCGATTCGTCGACTATTAAAGGTTCTTTAAAGTAGAAGCAGCACAAGAATGCAACAGTAACTCGTGTGTTTTTATTTCATATGCACAATTTCAGGAATCCTGGGTCATTACCGCGTCATTTTAGTCCCTGCATGCTCATCACAATCTGCTCCTGCAGTGAGGCACCTACGGCAGTTAAGCCTCTCCTGGATTTTCACATTAAAACCCACTTCTCAGGAGTGATTAGGATAATGTGAAAGATGGTACACATTCCAATAATGAGAAGTGTCTGTTCACCAGACACCTCGGCTGCCTCACGCAGCTTCACCTCTAAAGTGTTAAGAAAATGTTCCTCAACCTGCATGAAAAAGAAGAAAGAAACGGTGGAAAAACAGGTTCATGTTGTGGAGGCTTCTGTCTGCTCACTGTAACAGTAATCATGATAATGTTGTGTCTACAGGTCTGCGCCTGCTGGCAAAATAAGAGGATTTACAACGCCGCATAATACTATGAACCAAAACGACCAGGACGGGTTGAACCCGTGTGTGCAGGCTGTTTGAGAACACGAGTGCAGCTGAGTTTTAGACAATATCCGTGTCGTGGAGCAGAACCGATGCGATCGTATGTGGACGCACGTTTGGGCCGCGGTCCTCAGAGAGGCCCCATTATATCATCTTTGCGATTAACCTTCGGGGTCGCGCGTTCGTGGCCACGGCTTCATCTCGGTAAGTCGCTTCATAGAAAGATTAAAGCCCCGAGGTGGCGGGACGGAGAGGAAGGGAGACGGCGAGCTCTGATGCCATTCGCTGATTGCGTGTGTGCACTCTCACCTTGAGGTCTCTGTGTACTATACACTTCTGATGGCAATACTGCACTGCTGACACAATCTGGGAAAAGGAGAGCGAGAGAACAGACGACCAATGAACAGGCGTCCGACTAAAGAGCCAACAAATCTAATGACAGTGTTTTTTTCCCCTCCAGATACACACCTGTCTGAATTTGGCACGGGCTTCTTTCTCCTTCATCCTTCCATGGGCCACCAAGTAATCAAAGACCTCTCCTGGGGAAGTGAGAGAAAGGGGGAGGGGGGGTGGAACAGGTTGAGTGTCGCAATCTGACACTTGTCTCCTTACAGTCACGATCACAGGGGTCACCTGGACACTGAGCTAAACGCTGGCCTGCAGGAAGCCAAGTATGATCACTGGGGAGGCCGAGAAGAGTCAAAGAACTGTCTGTAAATTCTCTCAAGATCTACATAGAAGCTTGTTGGATTGTAGGGATCACTTCATTGAAGTACAGTAAAAGTAAAATGTTTAGAAATTGAGCTATTTTCATACATTTCAAGCTAAAACAAGACAGTGAAAGCACCGATGAGTTCACGGTCAGATGATATGTAAACAAGATGCTCCCTGTAATTCTCAGTGTCTGGTTGGAGGCACCTTGACTGATTATCTAACCCTACAGAGAGCCGGGCTGCAGGCGCAGCGATTTCACAGGGACCAGCACTTACCTCCACTGGCGTACTCCATTACCAGGTACAAAGTCTTCTCTGTCTCTATCACCTCAAAGAGCTTGACTGAAGGGCAGAGAAAGAAAAGCAAAGTAAGAGGTTTGGAGAGTGGAGGGAGGGGGGGAGAGGAGCAGGGGGGGGGGTGGACAGAGGCGAAAGAGAAGAGAAGGAAAATCAGTTAAAAATCATGGTTGGGCAAAAAAAATGGAGCAAAGGTGAAAGTGGAAAGTCAGACAGAAACAAGACATGAGCAAGCAGGAGCAGTTCAAGTGGAGTGAAACTCCCGTTTTGACTCACCTATGTTGGGATGATTCAACATCTTCATGATCCTCACTTCTCGAAAGAGCTGTGGGAGACAAACCAGAGTGTTACCAGGTGCACCTCACGTGTGTTCTCTGGCGTTCTCTTCAACCGAAGTCCGTCAATACAGAAAAGCAAAGTTTGATGAAGCAAATATTGACGCACTCGGGTCGCGAGGATCTAGATTGTACTCAAGCACCAGTAAAACTGCAGACATGGGGGGAAAAAAACTACGAGTATCTAAAAGTAGTACTTAATTACAGATGTGCGTATTTGCAATTCATTCTGTCTGCCTGCCCGCGCTCTGGCTGCAGTGTGGCTTCACTGCCACAGACAACTGAGCCTGTTTGGAGTCTAACTCGCATACATTCGATTATAAACACTCACACAAGGCACAAATTGTGTATCAACATGTAGCAGAGAAAAAACCACAATTGGTGACTGGCAGCCATTCACTTTAAATATGTTTATTAGTGGAATTAGTGTCTCTCCTTTGTCTTCAAATGTCTTTGTCAGTCACTTTTATGTCTGCATTCGCACACACGCGCATGCATGTGTCTTCTGGGCCTTGTGCTTGTGGATGGATGGGCGTTTGGAGTGTGCGCTCAACGTGCATGGTTAGACGGTGTGCGTGTAAGTGGACAGACCCCACCCTGCCACGATCAAAAGAAGTAATTGCAGCTTGTTTCCTGTAATTAAAACTCTCTCTGAAAACTAGACCACTTCAGAAAGATGGAGGAAGAGAGAGAGGGAGAGAGAGAGACAGACAGGGAGAGAGAGAGAGGGAGCGAGGGAACACACGTGGTGGAGCGACTTGAAAATGACTTCTGAGAGAAGGGACGAGAGCGAATGAGGCTGAAATTCTGTGTCTGAATGTGTGAGAAATGAGGGAGGGGCTTAAGAGACCCACCTTCTGCAAGCTGGAGGAGTTGAGCTGCGTCTTATCTATGATCTTTACAGCCACCTGGAAGCAAAACAAAACGTGTCCATTTATCATTCGCATTTATTCATTTATTACACTTGCTGCATTGGGTTTGGCGCCTCCTGCTCACAAACCTGCCTGTAACACCACCACAGACACACACACACACACTGCAATCTTTTGGGGCACCAACACACACACGCAGAAAACAAAATGATACAATCTCACAGCATTAAGTGATAAACACACAATCACAGCATGACACAGTTGCATAATAGGAAAGAATACAGAGGGAGGCCGAGTCAGGGAGCTGAAGCCTGGGTTTAAACCGTCCTGTAATGAGGTCTACGGTTCGTAATCCAGCAGTGGTCAAAGACGGAGGAAGACAAAACACGAAGAGAATGAAACAGGAAAGCAGGAGCGGAGGAGAGTAAAAATAGAGAAATTGAACAGATGGGACGGATTCAAAGTCGGAGCTGTGGAGAGGAGAGGGATGAAACGGTGGAAGTGGAGAGGACATGGAGGCAGAAAACAAAGAAGCGTCTCGGCACCAGGGAGATTCTCTTTTCTTGCCCATTCCTCTAAACTCATTTCTGTGGTTTGCGCCTGTCTGTCTGACTCTTTCATGCCCTTTGACTGTCCCTTGTTTTCTCTGCGTGTGCTCACCCAACCAGTCACATGGAGCGTTATCAGGGTGTCAGGCACAGAGCTGTCACACATTGACAGAGCCCGCCCACCGCTCTCTGTTCCTCTCACAAGCCACAGCCCCAGCCGACTCGACTGCGCAGCGGCCCGGGAGTTCCCGGCGCGCACGCAGCTCCTCGCCTTAAAGAAACCGATCGCTGCGTTACGTCACATCTGGAATTGACAGTAAGCTGGAGATGTTTTGGCTTCTCGGGCTCGAGCTGACAATGGCGATCTAATCCCTTTGCAGCAGATGCATCGTCTCCAAAGCCTCCGATCAGACTGAACCTACTGTGTGTCACAGCATGATCCCTCCCCTCTCCTCGGCAACCAGGAAGACAGATTAATGCTCAGCCAGAACGCCGACAGTGGTGGTGGTTGTTGTTTTTAAACTTTTTAGCATTCTGGCTAATTACAACACATCTGAGAGTCTTTAAACTGAGCTGTCCAACCAGCGGAGTGGATGTTCCTGGTTTCTACACGTTTCCCCGGGCGCTTGGAAACGACAGCAAGACGAGTTGAAGTTCGGAGCCGCACAAAGCTTCTCCCCAGGACGTGACCGATTTGGCCTAAAGTATAGGTCTCAAGTTCAGAGAGTCAGAGCGACTGTCAGTGGAACCACAGGACGAGATGAAAGCTCTGCAGGCTCGTCCACCCTC
Source organism: Malacoctenus tetranemus (assembly GCA_032274765.1). Taxonomy (NCBI): domain Eukaryota; kingdom Metazoa; phylum Chordata; class Actinopteri; order Blenniiformes; family Labrisomidae; genus Malacoctenus; species Malacoctenus tetranemus. The sequence goes on from JAUESF010000057.1 coordinate 6,791,748, forward strand.
TGTATGCATGCGTGTGTGTGTGTGTGTGTGTGTGTGTGTGCGTACACAGTCAGGCTTACCTCTTTTCCAGTGAGGACGTGTCGTGCCAGTTTGACCTTCGCAAAGTTGCCTTTGCCGATGGTTTTCAGTAATCGGTAGCCATTACCAATGTGCGGCTGGTCATCTGATGTGGTCGTGGCGACGGAGTTTCGACACCGCGGCATGCTGGAGCGGCCAGATGATGGCTTGGGCTCCTGGGGAAAAAAAGGAGGCACTGTGTGAGTGGCGTCGTGTGACAAAATGTAGAAGTTTTGCTGTATAAGACACTTTCACAAAGTTGTTTCTATGTCTGTTGCTTTTCTGTTTCTGTTGGGTCACTGAAAGGTCAGATTAAAGACAAGAAAGCGAGTTACTTCAATCAAAAACAAACCCGCTAAAAAAACAAAACCTTGTTGTGCTTGCAAGTTGTCTGTGGCCGACAACAGTGATTGGGTTTCAACTCCAGGAAAGGGTCACAGCAAGTGTGTGTGTGTGATCTGAGTGGACAGGTGACAGGGATCATGGTCATAAGAGGGGACGACTGGCTCCAGAGTGACTGGGCGCAAACACACACGCGCACAAATCCTAGAATACACACCAGCACCACACAAAGTTGCGGGCAGGCAGACGTGTGCATACACAAAGGCGTGAGCTGCACACACACACACGCACGCACACACACCTCTCAGAGATTTGAGAGCGATGGCTGAGACAATCCAGTGAAATTCACACTGTTGGTGTGGAGTGAGGAGGCTTGAACAAACTGTCTCCTCTCTTTTGTTCTCTCTCTCTCTCCAACACTGACCAGTCATTTTAGTCGCCTAATTATCTCCCTGTAGCTCCAACAAATTAGAGACTCGCTCAGTGTCACAAATTACCCACAGACCACATTCTTATCAACACCGTCCTCCTTGTTTCCAAATCTCGGGCCAAGGGAAACAAGGATAACCATGATTGCTTTGCTGTGTTTGAGTGTTTCCTGCTCCAGATGGTATGATCTAATGTCTGCTTCCCAAACACCCCCCCTCACACACACACACACACAAGCTCACACAAAACATCCTCTGCTGACTATGCAAACCAGCACAAAGAGTAATAGGCCAGATTAAGCTTCAACACAAGCGTGGGGAACCAGGATTAAAAAAAAAAAGAAAACAAACGACAGTTGCATTAAATCTGGAAGACAGGAGAAGAGGCCTGCTGGAGTCTTGAGCGCGAGGAGCGCAGCAAATGATTGTTATTTCTGGAACATGTGGGAGAGGGAAGGCAGACCAGCGTCCGACGTGGGCACTACGGGACAAAGAAGCGATGGGAGCGCAGCGAGCCGGGTTCCTGGGTGAGCCGAGCTCTCCTCGCAGAGGCCCGGGTGACCTAACGCTTTCTGACACTCACTGGGCTTTGCATTGATCTCACTCGAGTACCGCTGTCCAAAATAGCGCCCGCAGCTCAGATTCTGGCTCCAACAAAACATTTGTGACCCTCATAGGTTTGCACAAACTGATAAGCCCGCCTGTTTGAACGCCGCCTTGACTTCCATGTGTAGACAAGCTCCCCGAGAGAGTTGGTCCGTTTGTTTGGCGCACACAAAGATTCAGATGGCAGCACGCAGACGTCCAAAAAAAAAGTAACTGCAGGAAGAAAGTTTATTTCCTGTCAAACAAAGCAGCAGGAATCGTTCTTGCACTTCCTGGAATATCATCGATAGATTAGTCCAGCAAACATCAGAGGCTTTTGATTTGCGGCCTCCTGCAGTGGGGTCAGCTCTGCCAGCACCACGGAGCAGCACCACATCGTCAAACTTCACCGTGCCGTTTCCACACTCGTAGGGGTCAGGACGGGGTACAAGTGTGTCACCAACTCGTTCCAAACCACTTCGACCCCTGATTGGCCAGCGTGTGCGACTCGCAAGAGGAGCCGAGAATTGTACTTCCTTCTCTGGCTGTCCCCCCCCCCCTGTTTTTTTATTACACAACTGTTTGCCACGCAATTCATGTCGACAGCAGCTCGGAGCGGCGACGAGCACGCGTTCAGAGTTGTCCAGCGAGCCGGCTCCGGGTCCATGAAACTGGCCCGTGTGACTGCGGCGCGTCTCAGACGAGCTCCCTCGCTCGTCCCCAGTCCGCAGCTCTTTGGTCTTCCTCCTCTGCTATCCTCTTTCATGTCCGACTATTTTTGTCTTCTGATTCTTCCTTCATTTTTGGCCAGCTGCAGGCTGAGCGAGCCCCCCCCTCCCTCCCCCCACGCACAGATATAAGCACATACTCATGCGCATACCCCCCTCCCCCCCCACCTCTCCCCTTAGTTATAATTAGAAGTGTCGGAGGACAATAAGTGACATCATTATTTTGTTCTCACATTACGCTCTTATGTTAAGTGCAACTCATGAAAACCAGTGTGATACTGTCAGCATACAGTGTGACAGAAGGCATTCATTTATCGCTCTATATATACACACTTTATTCACTGCTCTTTGACACTGTATAAAGTGAGTTACAAACCCACAAAGGCAAAGAGAACCTGGATGTTTGCATATAAAACACAGTCAGGCCAATTTTACTTTGAAGCCCAGTTTACCAGCATGTGGAGCATGTTGCAGTGTGTGTGGGGGGGGGGGGCGGACCCTCTTCTGTCTGCCGTGTGAAGAGACTTTTAGTATAGTGTTTATATCCAACCCAACAATTGAGACCCCCCCTCCTCCTCCCAGAACACACACACACAGAGTGAAAAGTCACCAGCATTTGCAGCTGAAAGTCATTTCATGCCACGCTCCAAACACAAGCATTTGCACATGACCGAACGTACGTACGCGCGTTCACACAAAGCAGTCAAATTATTCCAAGGCAGTAGCCGGCTTGCTTATGTTTTGACTCGAGCCTCATTATCGCTGACCTTTAACTAATCGGAGGTCTGGGAGGAAGCTTCTCACATACAACCAGATGGAATTTTACAACAGTGTCGGAGAGTAAAACTCACACATGGAGCGAGTGTTACACACGACAGTTTAGAGAGGCGCTGAGACAAAGTCAGACGCAAACACAAACATCATCCAGATTTAAGACGCCGACACAAATCATTCTCTCGTCCCTCTGTAATAAACAGCCGACTGTTTATTAGCTGGCTGTACCATGGAGCTGTCTTATCACTTGTGAAGCTCCACAGGGGCACTAGTTAATATCGCGTGCTGCACACAATCATGCAAACTAAACAAACTCCGCCGCCACACATTAGCTCGAGTCAATTTGTGAGAGGCCCCCTTACTTTAGCGAGCTGGTGCTACGCTGAGTGTCAGTTTGCTGCGAATGTAATGGTGGGTTCTCTTGAACTGGATTACCCTGACTCCCTCTGCGTGTGTGTGCGTGTTAGTGTGAGTGTGTGTGTGTGTGTGTGTGCGTGTGTGTGCATGTCAAATCAATTCAGAGCTGGTGTTTCCTCCGCTGCTGTCACAGTTGGGACACACTGCATGGCACTTCCTTGTGCGCCCTCGTTCTGCTGCTATGCAACTCAGTGGGCGTGCGCGGTGCATGAGAGCCACCAGAGTAAACAGGTCCGTGTAGCTTTCGCAGGGCGGCCGACGCGACAACAAGTTGAGACGCTTTGCTGACAAAAAAAGAGCAGAAGTGGCGGCGCCGTGTCAGCCTGGCTCTTCTTTAGGTCTGACTTAAGTGTTTACAAGTTGGGAGCGAAGGATTATCCCCTTTGGCTGAGCTACTTTCTGTGGGAGCCCTGGAAAAAAAAAAAAAGCTGCTCCGAGACCAGCTGAGTGATATAACGCAATCGCGACACAAATTAACACCTCGACCAAAAAAACTAAATAAACGAGCCACGGGAAAACAAATGATCAGACACGTCTCCTGGTTACAACTCTTCACCTGGATGACGTCAAGCTCGCTCCAGTCGTCAGTTCACGGACAGCTGCCACACCTACCCACCGCTCTGTTCAACAGGAAAGGCCTGTTCTGCCCTCTGAGCAGGAGACACAATCCAACATGCGCACAGAGCTGAACTTCACCACATCGTTGGCTTAACAACAAAGCGCCTACTTATCTCAAGAAAATTCAAGAAATAAAAACAGTCAAATTATAAATTCTCGTCCAATTAACGGTGTGTGTTTAAAACAGGGGGAAGGAGGAAGGGCTGAGTGTGTGTGTGTGTGTGTGTGGCAGGAGGAACAAACGGGAATGTGATGGAGTGAACAGTCGTACGTGCGTGTGAGTGTGAGAAGCAGGTTCTCTGTTGCTAGGGCCCCGGCCAGCTTTGTCTCTCCCTCTCTCTCTCTGTTCATCTGCCTAGTGACGAGTCTGGTGAAGGAGAGAGGCATAATTTATGGTTTCCTGGGCGTAAACGGCAAAACGTGCGCGTGCACGCTTGCCGGTGCACATATGTGCTGCGTTATGGACTGCTTACATGATGACTCATTCAACAGGAGCATGAATGAGAAAAGGTGAGCACTGGAATATTAACAACGTCCTCACCAGAATCCCCGAGTCCAGACACAAACACACACTCGCACACACGCACACAGAGTCCCTCTCACACTGCTTCTTTCTCATCTATATTAAATTTCCAGTTCGCCAGCTTGCAGGGAGACTCCGGCTTTCTTTTACACTCCCGGGGTGTCAAGTGAAATAGATCAAACTGTGCTCAGCTATACTCATATTTCCAATCCTGTGTTTGCGCCGTTGCTGTGGTGCTTAACAGCATCTTAAATCTGCGAGCGTCACCGTTTCAATCCCGGAGCAAGCTACAAAGGTCAAGCTGAAAACGCACCAGGAAATAGTGCCGAGGGCCGACGAGAGCCGGAGGAACTCACAGAAAAAATACTGGATCCATCTCCAGACAGATGACAGGGTTACTATGAAGCAAGAATCCTTGACCACTCTCCTTTTGTCTCTGGCAGAACCAACAATTCAGTTTGACATTTCCCCCCCAAAAAACGTGTAAACAAACCCAAAGGACACAAGGTGTCAGGCCTCCGAGCGGTTGTCATATCGACACAATTCGAGTGAATAAATTCTTCACATTTGTTACCAAACCGGCTCCCTGCCCTCATTTGCACTCTTCGCTGTTAATGATCAAATCAAGGCAAAAGGGCCACAAAATTGGCAAAGTACAATTACAGGCCGGTAGGTTTTTAGGGCTCTGCCAGGCAGCAAAGCAGCATCTGGCACCAATGTGTCCAGACTGGGAGTGAAGACTGAGAGACCTCTGGACACCGCAAGCTAAATCAGGATTATGATTGAGATTGAACACACGCGCCCAACTTGGGTGGAAAATGAGGATTTAACGCGAGTGTGAGTTAATGTAGTTGGTCTCAATAACAGCAGGTATTCACCCTAACAGCTGACCCTATAGGTCCAAATGACAATATACATAGAAATCATCAAGGTATATATACATATATAGATATATAAAAAAAATCGGGCATAAACAATGTTGACAGCAAATAGGAGGTCGAGTTAACCGAGAGACATCTGTAACCGTGGCAACTGAACTAAAGCAGTTCAATGACACACATTTATTAATTTTTTTTTATTTCTTGTGACAGAAAAAGTATTGAATGGAAAAGATAATTAAGCTGAAGCAAAAAAATAAAAAGGAGGACTGTGGACTCATCATGTGCAGTCCCACGTCTTTTCTGTCCGACAGCAGGAAGCTGGATCTTCACATCTCCTGCCAGACATGGTTTCTCTGGTTAGTATGGAGCACACGAGACAACCGGCCGTCTGGTCACACTTTAGCTCTTCCTGTTCCCACTCAATCTTGTGATCGTTTTCTGCCTGCCCGTATTTACTCCGGTGAACCCTTCATTTCTATAAAGGTAAATGAAAAATATTGGGTTGGTCCTTATTTCCTGGATGAACATCACATATTGTGATCGATGATCACCGTGGTTCAACTTCCGCGAGCTGTTGCTGCATCACGTGGCGAGGTTGAAGAGCTCTCGCCGGCTCAGCCAGTGTGCGACTGCGTAAACAATGCCGCCACGGACCGCAGAGGCAGACCTGTATGACTGGCTGCGTCTGAAGATGGGCCACAATGAATGGACGGGGAGAGACTGTAAAACAGGAAATCCAACAATAACCCGATCACGCCAGAGGAAGGGGACAAACCTGTTAACGAGCCCTCCAACGACACACAGCCACTTGCTGGATACTAACAAGCAGTTCATGACACTGCAATTACAAGCGTTTATTTCATTTTCATGATTCTCTCTGCATGTACAAACTCCAAGGTAGCCAGAGTTGAACTGGTTGTCTCCCTGATAATGAACGCCACATCCCAATCGGCTCCTCAAACGACCAGGCAGGACTGAAGCCCTGCGCAACACGGCAACGTCATGAAGTCCATCCACGGCTCTGTCGGACAGGAAACGCGGCGCTGCGTCAGGCTCAGCCTGTCCCCACGTCCGGTGCCATTTTGTCTTGTATCTTGAGACCCGACACCGACGGCTTTCTATACATGGCCTTTAGAACAGACCGGGTTTGTGTAGGCGAGTATCTCTTCCCTGACCTTTCGCCTACAAACCCAGTTAACGGTCTGCCGTGACCCCAAACTTTCCTCTTTCATCCCCGAGACCCTCGCTCGGTGCTTTCGGTGGAGTGTGGCTGCACTCTGACCCGCAACAGTTTCATATCAACCCAACACAAAGAGCTGCTGTTTGACTCGCACAGAGAGAGGAGGGGGGGGGGGTCCTACAAGTCCAGCTGAATCATCCAAACAATGTCATTTGGTCTGAAACCCTTGTCGGTAAACCTGAGTAGATGTCACAGTAAAAGCAGGACTCCCCTCACTTCAGTGCGACTATAGCACAGCGCTACAGACAATGAGCTCCTCCATCAGCCATGTATTATTCGAGGTATTTTCCAAACATGGTGTGCTGTTGAATCCAGTTGCACTGTCTTCACCACAGCTTTGTTAAACTCAGTTTTTTTTTAATGTTTTCATAACAATCCACTACAAATTCCAGCAGCGCTGTCTTGTTGAGTTCGAGGGGGGGGGGGGGAGTTGTCCAAACCTGAATCGTAACGCTCATGTACATGATACGCATGTGCTCGAAGAAAAAAAGCAGCACACTTCAAAAGAAATGACGTCAGCTTTAAAAATACAACCTGGAAAAGCAGTTATCCTCTCTGTGAATGTGTGACTGTGGCGGGCTTACACAAAGACTTATATAAGCAAGTGTTTTATTCTTGACCTCTGTTCCCGAAAGGGTGTAGCCATGTATGAATATGCATGTGTCACTCCCAAGTGCAGATATTTGCCTCCACCTCCGTGCCGACATCAGCCACTGACACATCAGGTGGGCAGCGGCTGTCAGCGTTTTACTTTTTTTATGAGACGCAAACGGCTGCAAAATGTTTGGAACCTTTGAGCCTCCCGTAACCAGGAAGCGTCTCCATTGGCTGATAAGAGCGGGTGCTGCCGTGTGGTTAGCTGTTAAACTGACAGTCACACCTGGGATTTCGACATGTCGAACTGCTTGACAGAGGGTGCAGCGCGAGTGACAAGCTCCAAACAAGTCCCGCTTTGTTCCCTTGGTTTTTGCAGGATTTACCAAACACCATCAGCAAAAAGATTATTTCATCAAACACTTGTAACTTGCAGAGCTGCTGACCAACTGCTAAAAACATCCACGTCAAACCTTCACCTCAGCTACATGTGGACACCGACAGACACCCCACAAACACAAATATAGACAAGCCTTCAGCTCAACACACGCAGACGTCAACCACTGTCGACACTGTCAACACGTTTTTGTTTTTGATTCACGAGAGACTTTTCATTTGACGTGTCCACCACCAGCTTGTCAACAGCTGTCCCTTGTAATGCAGGGGACAGTTTCCATGCGAGCATGTGTGGCTTTTTCGTAATAAGATAAAAATGTCCACAAGATTGAGAGAGAGAGAGAGCGAGAGAGAG
>JAUESF010000057.1:6799785-6809910 GCA_032274765.1 Malacoctenus tetranemus
GAGGGGGAGATGTCGTTCTTGGAAGCCGGCGCTTTGTTCCAGCCTTCTAGCCAGGCTGTGCTGCACTGTAAAGGACTTTCTTTGGCTCCTAAACTATGAAGCGTCGCTCCGATCAGACACATTGAGAGAGAAGCTTGATAATACCAACGAGGACGGTCTATCTGTGAGACATCTCTTTGGTTTATGAGGTTCCCAGGAAGTATTTAGGTATGAAATGGAGTCCAGCAGCGTTCCTCATCACTAAGCCTGCACAAACAATCCACCGTTTCTTCAGAAACAATCACTCCCACAACTTTAGAAAGTCTCAGAGAGCCATAATATTGGGAAGAGAGAGAGATCCCAGTACAGCCTTCAACATTTCTCCAAGGCAAACACACAAAGAGCTTTTATAGTTTTAGAAAGCAAACAATAAAATCAAGAATACGATCGACACACGTAAAGCTGAATTAAGAGAGCATAGACCTGACATGTGGATCCTGGGATACTGCACCGTCAGCTGTAAACAAGTCAAATGGCTGACAGGCTCGTCTGCAGCGCAACAGGTCAGAGTGACAAAACGTCAAAAGGAGGAGGACATGCCTTAAGACGCAGACTAAACAGAAACCTAAATTTGCTCTCTCCTCTCCTGGAAGGAGTGGGAAATCCAGAGCGAGTGCGTAGGCAAGCTGGTGAATCACTGCTGTGTGGCAAAGAGACACATAAAGACATCCAGAGACTGCACAAGGCCAAGCGGCCCTTCTCTCTCTCCACAGCGAGGTACGGCAGCAGGGAAGTGAGGCAGCTGTGAAGGAAGATCTCCAACAGAGGATTGAGATGTGGGAGGTTGGTAACAACAGCGTTACAGGATGATCAGTTCAATGAGATTACAGCTGACAAAGTGATCACAAATTAAACGGGCAGGATTGTGTCAAAGAGCCAAAACCTGAGCAGTCGCGTGTATTTTTATCCCACAGTAAACATTGGCAACACATGACCTCACATTGAGTGGTACATACATGACAGGAAGAGCATCAAAAAAGCTGGGCAGAAGGGAGCAAGTTGACTATGGAGGAACCTCCGAGTGAACTCTTAGTGACAGGGGAAGGGGGGGGTCTGCAGCTTCACTGCTCTGCCCTCTTAGCATGAACAAACAATAGTTTGTGTGGTATCTCTTACCTGCCCAGTCGAATTTTCAATGACTTGCACCAGGGGGGGCCTTGTTGACATTTTGGAGCGACGTGTGAGCAACACAATGGGGAGAAGGAACAGTGATCCAATCCCTCAGTGTCCCTTGAGCATCTAAAGCCCGTTGCAGACGATGGCAGAGGGGGGAATTTCCAACAGATGTCCCGTGCTAGCCAGCTAGCAGACCCGACAGATAGCCCGTGAATCAACAAGTTGAATCCCACATCAGCGGCTAGCCGAGATAGCCCGCTAGCTAGAAACTAGCTAGCCGCAACCTCACTGCCCATGTTTGTCAACAAGCACAAAACAGGTGAGGCGAGGGGGGTTTTGTTCAGCTGGGGGACGCGGTCGTGGGTCACATTCAGTTCGCAACGAGCGTGGAATCGGCGTCGACGGGAAAGCGGCGGTGTTCAGCGCGGACGTCCGATCGTCGGGAGCAGCTAGCTGCTCGCGCTAGCTCAGAGAAAAGTTGGGCAACGGTTGTATTGACGAGGTGCAATTAGGAGGCTAACATGCTAACCTGCGAGGCTGCTATCTGACGCCCGGGGAAGACTCGACTTTCGCTGAATAAAAAAAACAACCCCGCAACAGATGGTTCTCCAGCGTCCTTTTATCGACGCAGTGTCGTCGTGTGCTGCTCCTTTCCCCCCCGGCGGGACTCGGCTTTTCCTCTCGGATCCGACAGCAGCCCGGGGCTCTCCAAACTTTCAGGCCAAAGTTATTCCCGGCGAGGTCTCGACCTTCCCAACTCGCACAAAACGGGTCAAAATATTCCCAGGCACATATCCGGGGAAGGGTATCCGAAAAATACAAGCAGCACCGACAAAAATGGTCGCATGGCAGGAGAGAAACAACGAATTGATCACAGACTGGTGGTGGTGGGCTTTTTTTATATTAGCCCATCGAATCGAGCGTTTCTTTCGAGGCTTATCCCCCAGCGACCGCGGCGGCAGCAGCTGCCACAGAGCAAAGCCTCCAAACTCCAAATCCACGGAAACCACCGGCGCGCTTCCTTGTGTTGCGTGATTGGAATAAGGTCGTTCACCAGTGCTGCACTGCAGTGTGGCGATCGAGCAGTCCGTCCTGTCGCTACGCCGAGCACAAATCCAGCCCGCAGCCGCCCGAAGGAGGAATCATCAAGTTGTAAGCTCCATGGTCGCCAAAGAGGGGTTTTTCTCGTGAGGAGGTGCGTGTCACGGGCGACAGGGAGGGGGTGGGGAGGGGGGGAGAGCCAGGCGAGGAGCTGCAGTCTATGCGCACGATCCTGCCCTGATACCGGAACAAGCTCGCAGCAACATGGCTGCTTGCACCACGACTGAAAGAGGAGGACCGGAGAGGGAGGGAGGGGAGAGAGAGAGAGAGCGAGGGAGAGGGAGGGAGGGAGAGCTGCGATCGGCTCCACTCGAGCTTTTCCGAGCTTCTTTTTTTTTCACTGCTGACCGACCGCCATTCTTCCAGGTCTGGCAGGCGGCAGGTGCAGGAGCTTGTAAATGCCCTCCACATCCTGTCAGAGGACGAGCCGCGGCTGCGTGCAGGATCATGTAGTTTGAGAGGGAGCTTGGTGAGGTCACTCAGTGCTGCACCCCCTCAATGCCTGACCTCCAACATGTGCTTATTTTGGTATCATGGTACTTATTACTGAATATTCACTAAGTAGGGGCTTCATGGCAGCCTGACAAAGGAGCCAAGTGCTCACTAATATGAGTGGTCCCCCAAACTAATCACACAGCTGGATGTTTTCCCTCTAAATTATGATGTTTATTTAGGATCCTAAAGATTTTATTTTGAAGAGGTGGGTTTCACTTGAACATGCATTCAATAATACAGATATTTACTGCTTTTAACGTGCACTTTTCACACCACTGTGTGCATCCTTCCAGTCAGCTGCTGCTGATTGGTGGGATCAAGGATCAACTGTAAGCCTGACATCACCGAGGAGGTTCGTATTCAGGTATCTCTGATTCACGTCACCTCATACTTGTTCTATGCTTCCCAAATGTAGGTATGTACAATATGTAACCCCCTCCTGGACTGGTGGGCCTTGCGGTGTGTCCCCTCAGCCTGTGGGAGTGCTCCTGCAGAGCAGCTCCTGGCCAGGTCGATTTAGTTTCCAAGCGGTTTATTAGACACGCACCTTCCCCTTTGTGGCGCTTGGCGTCTCTGGAAACTCTGGTTCTGCAGGAAAGCTACTCATAGTAACTAGAATTGCCAGATAATTCAACAATGGAGGCACATCCCTGTTCCCTTTCAGCTCTTCAAAGCTCGGCTTCTTCCTTCAGCCTCTCCTTTGTTGTGAGGAGATAAATAACACACACCCTGGTCGGACCCGCCCCTTCACACGCTCGATGTCTTGAAAGTAATGATAATGATTATCAGTCATCCTTTATTTCGTTTAATTTCATTTATCTGACCGACAAGCCGGTTGGCAGCAGGTGGGGGGCCGCGGCACACCAGGAGGTGTGTTCACATGACCACATTCGGAGCAGCACTGCGGCCGCTGGTGTTTCTGGTGCCGAAGCCACACCTTGTTTCAAACTAACCTTGGCCAAGCAGCTACTTAACTGAGGTTAGCCACCACTGACACACTTTCACAGATTGCTCCACTTCCACCACTGACAGGGATTGTGTTACGGTTCAGGGACAGCGGCGCAGTTTTTTGTTTCACCCAAAAAAATTAAGACTTAAGTAAAGAGTTTAGGAGAAAATAGACAAAATCCACAGAAATTACAATGATATTTTAAGCTTTTTAGATACATTTGCAAACTACTTCGCATTGTTTGTTTGTTCACAATAGATGGTGAACAAACAATAACTCCATCTCCCCCTCTGTCTGCTCTCTTTGCTGCCACAGCTTTGTAAATAAATCGTAAACATGGACCCACGGCTGCCACCAGCAAGTGTGACTGTGAGATGCTGGCAGCCGGCAGATATTTTCAAGTTACTTAGCAACAGCTGAGACTGACTAAGATAATATGGCTGCCCGTGGTAAGTATGGACGTGTGAACTCTGTCAGTTGGTCTGCGGAGTGGCGCGGCGCCGCCACACAATGTGAGGATGTTCTGCCGAAAGTAAGAGAAGAGTCCAGGAAACGGAGGGGAATGAAAGGAACGGCTGGGAGAGCGTCCAACTGGCAGGATTTCCCGATGAATCAAGGGGGGAGGAGGGGGGGAGAAAAACCCCAGCGAGGTGACGATGGAGGCAGAGCACTCAGGGGGGAACGCGGGAACAAACACCTTTGCTTTTCAGCACGTGATCGTCCACGTTTTTTGGTGTGGTCTGCCTTCCTGTTGGTCGGTGCAGATGTGGAGCCGTCGGAGCGGCTCGGCAGAGTGTCGGCGCGCCTGCCGCTGGCTCACAGGAGGGGAGGACACTTGTCTAGTTGTGGTCTGTGATTGGTCACAGGTGTCAGAGAACACCGTCAGTCAGTCCTGCTTCCATTCATGCAGAGATAATGAGGATGTAAACTCAGTGACACCTCAGTCTTTTGGAGGCTCAGCACTGGTGGGTGGCAGAGGGAAAAGTGCTGAAGTGTCGCCCCCTGCAGGACCTTTGGAAGAATTACATAGCAACATATATATTCATCCATGTCTGTCAATCCATCCACACACGCCTCCACCCATCCATCGCCTCTCTGCAACCATCCATTCACCGCTTCATCCATCCATTCATCCTTTCATGTGTGGCTTCATGGAGCCGGCTCCCTGCTGGGGATCCGTCGATACTTGGACGGGCGCGCACGCACATTTGGCTGCCACGCTCCCGCTCGGTGCTGGAGCAGGAACACTGAGTGGGAGGTTGAACCTCGGACTGGTAATTGCGGCTGATTTCAGCGTATTTTAAGTCTCGTTTGGAGGGACATGAAAAAACAAACAAACTAGCCAGCCTTTGTGTCGGTGCTCTCCTATCTCCAGGTGCCAACTGGATCTGGCTGGACTGAGGCTCTGATAAGTTATTTTTAATATGCAGTCAATATTTTTCCCCTGTCGAGCCCAGCAGCCTGCGCACGGTATCAGATGTTTGATGTAGCACCACCACGCCAGCACTGGTGCATTCATCCGCTCCGCCTCACTCCCGCTGAGTGACACGCAGATCTGTATTCCTGCAACCACAGAACAAAACGGCTTCTCCGTCCCCCATCGGTATGTGTGTGTGTGTGATCCAAGCTCCTGGCTGTTTGGACTCATTTGTAAAAAACACTTGCTGAGAAATGTGGGGAGGTAATCAAACAATTTAGCACAAGTCGTAAAAAAATTCAGGCGAAATATTGAAACGAGGCTGAAAAATCCTCAGAAAGAAGGAATCTTTTAATGAAACACACAAAATGACAACTCAATAATATTCCAGATTAAGATAAATGTTCTCATCAATGAAGATGGGAAAGATTTGCACCGCAGCGACTCAATAGAACATTTTGTTTGTCGATTCATTTTTGCCAAGAAGCGATTCATGAATCTCCTCATTTAAAGCTGTTCAAATCTAAAAAACCCAAAACCAAAACAGGAGAACAAAAAACACGACAGGACAATAAATAATGGAGGCGAGTGTCGGGGGGGTTGGTGACTTAGCTTTAGGTGGGGGTGGGGCAAACCCCTCTAGCTCCCCCCCGCTCTAAATAGCTGCGAGCACTTCCTCCACGGCGACAGTCGTCAGGTCGCTGTAGAAGTTCCCCTCGTTGTCTCCGCCTCCGAACACCAGCAGAGCTTTGCCGGCGTCTCCGTCCTCCCGCGCGGAACAGTGGATGCCGGCCGTCTCCATGGCGATGATGGAGTGGCCCGCCCTGGGGAGGGAGAGCTGCGGGAGCGACACCTCTGTCCAGCTGTTGGTGTCTGAAACAGCGGAACCAGAGCCTTAATGGGGTTGTTTGTCATGATTGCTGAGACTTTATGTTGTTTTAAACAAATAAACAACATCCTAACTGTCTTGTCTTTTTAAATGAGCTTTATTCGCCTTTATTTCCTGTGCTTGTGTTGCATCAGAGCTCCAAACTGGTACCAACAGAAATAAGACAAGTCCCCCTCTCACCAATATCAAAGACGAAGGCGTCACTCAGGGCGTTGTTTCCATTGTAGCCACCATGAATCAGGAACTTGGTGTCTGACAGCACAGCGCTGCCGTGCCAACTGGAATGCACAGAAAACACTGTTAGGTTGATTACATTGTGTGTGTGTGAGTGTATGTGTGTTTGGTTGTGTACCTCCGGGGAGACGGGGCCTTTCCATTGGTCTTGACAGCAGAAAACTCCATCAGACCTGTAAAACTCATCATGTTACTTCATACAAACACACACACATACACAAGGAGCATAAACTGCTGGAGAGTGTGTGTGTTGCTCACCAAGGTCCAACATGTACATGTCATTGTAGCAGACGGGAGTGTCCCATCCACCGAACACGTAGATCTTCCTCTCCTGCATCACACAGGCAGAGTGGCTGTAGGGAGAAATGGAGGAGGTGAGGAGGAGGAGCAGGAGGAGGAGGTGAGGAGGAGTCGGACAGAGAGAGAAATTGGAGAGGGATTCGAATGCATCCATGTTACCCTGAGCGGGGGGAGGGAGCGTCCCCGGTGACGATGGGCTGGTACCAGATGGAGAGGTGGGGGTCGAAGATGTACAGCAAGTCACTGCAGCCATCGGGCTGCGGGTTGGGCCGGGGGAACACTCCCCCCAGCACAAAGAGCTCCCCCCGGAACAAGCTGCAGCTGTGGTAGGCCAGGGGGGGAACTTTACCCTGAGCCTGCAGGAGGAGAGGAGGAAAAGAGGAGGAGAGTCAGAAACAGTGTCAAAGTCCTCACAACATGAGGTATTCCTCCACACACACACCTCCACCATGGTCCACTTCCAGCTCTGCGTGTCGAGGATGTGGACGTCGTTGAACCACTTTTTGTTCTTGGAGCCCCCGAACACAAAGATCCTCCTGGAGTCGGGGTCGTAGACGGCGGTGTGGCCGATCCTGGCCTCGGGGGTCGGACCCTCTGCCAGGGTCTCCGCGGCCACCCAGGACAGGTCCTCTGTGACGCAGACACCGGGGGTTCAGGCAGTGTTCCCACGACGGCTTGATTCCTTTGACTGATTCAGAGCAAAACCTGCTGAATGACTGACCTGTGCACAGCTTCCACATGGGGTCCTTGCAGAACTGCGTCCTGGCTCCCTGCCCTCCGATCAGGATGGCCGTCTGAGCGTCGATGGGACACAGCGTTTGACCCCAGCGACCTGACGGGCAGCCCGGCGGCGCTGCAGGAAAAGAAAAGCATCGGTGCAGGTTTTTCAGAGACTTCCAGCCGCAGATTCCAGGCCAGCTTTGGATCTATTTCCAGAGCAGATGCCAGCAGCGCTCCTCAGGTATGTGAACGCTACAAATACCTGACTGGGCCGTGACCCGCGTGTGACTCACACGTCTAACTTAGTGTTTGGGTCCAGCAGTGAAAGTGTCTCACTGCCGGAGAAAGGCACACAGAAGCCGTTGTTCGGTGAACCCGGGTGGGCGACGTGCATCTACATGTCAGCTGCTGGGACTCGCGGGCGGGTAAATATGACAAAAGGTACCAGCAAATTGCCGTGCATTGTGCATGTACAAACGCACCGGCCTGCGTGGGAGTCCTGGCCTGCCTACTCTTCGTTCTGGCTGCGCTCTGAGGAGGCGTACTTCCCACAATCCCTTGCGCCGCGCGTCCTGCCGCATGAGCTGCAAGAACAGGAAAAAAGTGAGGAGGGAACAGAAGCACAAAGAATCGCCTCACACCTCCTCAGGAGACACACGGGAGCGTCTCCGGAGACGACTATCACACAAGGAGACACATTGTGAGCAAACCCACAACAACAAATCACCATACACCTTTTACCTCCCACCAGGTACAGCTGTCGACTACCAGTCCTGCATCTTGAGTGACCGTCATGACCTGACCAGCAAAGCTGCCATGACTACCACCAAACTTTCCCTGAACGCCACTTCCTGTCTTCAGAGTTGCCACGAAGTGGCGTCATTCACTGCTGTTGCTCGATCTTTCCTACCTGCTGTCTTTGTCTTGGGGGCATCTGTCCCATCCGTGAACAGCTTCTGGCTGCCCTTGCCTTGACCTCTGACCTTCCTCACGGGTGTGACTTTTCCCTCGGCACCGTTGGGACAAACGTTCTCCTCTCCCGTCTTTGTCTCGCTGTCGTCCTCCTTGTCTTCCTCTGCCATTTGCTCTCTCTTCCTCTTGCTCTGAAGCCCCTTCGCAGTGAGGGAAGCTGCACTGTCCTGCAATTACACATGCAGACCTGATTGAACCTAATTTGGAGGTTTCTGGGCTTCAAAAACAGCGACATGACAAATCCTGTCACACAATATGGAAAGAAAATACATGAAAGGTGAACAGGATGAGAACAGACAGTGCAGGTGTACAGGTAACTGCAGCCCATCTTTGCTTTTTGTGCTCTTTTTCAAGGCTGCAGAGGGAAACTGCAGTAACTGTAACTTTCAAACGAATAAAAGTTGCATCTACCTTTGGTGTGTATTCCTTTACTGTCAGGAGTTCAGGATGTGACCAAGCAGCACTTGACTGATGAGAAAAAACAGTTAAACGGAAGACATCATGTGAACAGTGACGCCTAAATGCTGTCATTGATTCCAGTTAACAGCACTGCTCTCTGGACAGTGTGGAGGCTCCATTAGCGTCCTTTAGCTTAATTTGTGTTTATTCAGCTCTTTTCCCCCTTTATTTTTACCAGGTCTCCTCCCTCCAGGGTGACGTTCAGGGTGACACTGTCCTTCCAAGTCTCTTCCTCCCACCGTTCCCATGAAAGACACCTGAAGGAGAACCAGGGGGCACTCAGTGCAAAGCTCCCAGATAGTATTCAGTGTTTCAGCCACACACAGCAACGGAAGCCGTCAGGGTGCGGCTCGTCGGACTGACACCGCGTCTCTGCAGCCATCGGACCTACTTGTTGTAAGGAGTCAGCTTTCCGATCGTGATCGGGAACCGGTCGGCATCGTTGAGCTCCGCGTTGACGCAGACACGTTCGCCCCACGGCCCGCTGCTGAACAGCACCACGTGGCGGACGCTTGGCGGAACTGCCACACACACCCTGCGCGAACCGTCAGCGCTGGAGACAACCGGAGTGAATATGGGAATATTATTGATTTGAGAGACAGAAAACCTGACACCAGAGATTAAGGCATCAATCAAGCGTGTTGCACAATGACAGGGACCTTAAATACACGTTATTCTATTTAAATGTAAGCAGATTCAGGGGGCGCCAAAGAGGGGGCAATAAAGATCTACCAGACTGCAACGTTATCTCCGTGACGGTTGAGCTGCAGAGCAGAGATTATTTAGTCTCGTCTCGAGAGTAAAACCTGTCCAGGACAAGCACTGGTGACTCACCTCAGCAGCCTCTGCGGCGGCCCGTCCATCGCGAAAACCGCATAAACTCCAAACTCGTCCATCTTTCCGACACGCTGCTTGCAACGCAAATAGTTTTCAGGTTTTCTAGATGATCCGCCTCTTTATTCAGACGCTATATAAAGACCAAGCCGCCAGTATATCTCTGCCTTCCCTTCACCACATCTCCCGCCACGGCGGCTGTGTACACTTTCTGAATTCCGCGCTTGTCCTCGCTGAAATAATTAGGGCGTTTGTTTTCCTGATCTTGAGAGCAAAAACGAGTGGCAGTGGCAACAGAGCCAAGCACACCCCGCCCCTTGGAGGGTTTGTTAAACATATCGAGCGCACTCCAGCGAAGCTGCCTCAGTTGGTGCAACCAATCCGAAGCAGAGTGATCAATGACGTTAGGCACGAACAAAAGCTGCGTTTACGGAACTGCAAAATACTGTAACATTAACGGTATTGAATAAATTTGGCATGAATTAATTCAAACCAGATAATTAAACAAATCAGATAGTATTGATATTTATGCATAAAGTACAACTTAATACGACAAGTAGCAAAAACAATATACAAAACTAAACAATCCGGGAGTGCACA
>JAUESF010000057.1:6857682-6875392 GCA_032274765.1 Malacoctenus tetranemus
CCCCCCCCGCCCGCGCCCCCCCCCCCCCCCCCCAGGGTGGAGCGGCAGGTAGACACAGAGGACCAGGAAGAGGTCAGGTTGACATGCAATGTATTAAGATTTGTTGGTTGTGTACAGATGGTAGTTCAGACCACCTTTTCAGTGGTCATGTTGCCTCCATTGTCCAAAGGCTCTGAAACAAATTCACTGCAATTCACTGCATCTTCTGCACCTGCGCCGTAAACAACAACTTGTGATGGAAATTTGTGTTTTGACACCTCAAGAGGTCTGTAAGAGGCCAACAATACAATGATCCCTCACTCTCTTTTTCCTTAGTTTCAGACGGACGATTCGGTCCGACGGTGGCTCGCCTGTGTCCCGTCAGGAGCAACCTCACGCGAAACTTCTCGCACTACGTGCAGGAACTTGAGGGAGCACCCGCTGCGCCGGTTGCGCGGGTAATTTATGGCTCATCAGCGATTTAAGTCTCCTAATAATGACCAGGGCGTTTGATCTCTCGCTCGTTATGCACAAGCAGAAACAACATGGCTAAAAAAACCCTGAAACATAAAGCCGGGGAGAAGCTGAACGAGCCTCGAACGCGCCTGTCCCAAATAACCAGAATATCTCAGGGTGAGACAACCTAAGACTGGAGGAAGATGCTCTAAAATGTGGTGCTTGTTGGTGGAAAGTAGTTTGTGAGGCGACTGCAGAGAGGCAACAGGGTGTGATGGCTTCAGGACGTCTCTCCAGTAACGAACAGATTCGTCCCTGACACACTGTTGTTCAAAGACTTCACATTTCTGCCGAGTCTTTCATCGGCTGCTTAGTTGGCAGGGTGGCGAGCATGTGGCGCGAGTCAAAGTACACCCATAAAACCTATCAAGACACTTAGAAGTGCTCGGCTTCTGTTGTTTGCGCAGCCATCATTGTTATCGAAATGAAAAGGGTCCTTTCGCATTGAGTGGCAGCTCATTTCACCGCTTTCAGGCCGGCGCTAATGTTTAAAACATCCACTTCGCCAAATTACTCGGCAACGGATTCAGAAGCTGAAAGGCGACAGCCGAGCGACGTCGGCGTGACGATCGGCTCGGGCCTCTTTAGAAACCCAACAGGGATATTTGGACTGATCACGGCAGCGGACCCCCTCCTTTCATATTAGTGCCCACCGACATACAAAAAGCAGCAGCCTTCCTAGTACAAGGACTGGGTGGGTGGCTTTCTTGAACTATAGATTCTTCCTCGTCTCTCGGACCCCCATGCGAGCATCTGTGTGAACACATCTCCACTGACAACTTCACACTGTTTGAGAGACCAGCACACATCCCTGTGCAGCAGCCTCTCATCGCCTCACTTGGTGCTGCATCCTCAACACAAACCCTGTCCTGCAGCTCCCTCTGTTGGCACCATCATGCTTTGCAGTCCAGGTTAAAAATCCCCTTCGCCTAAATGAAAAGCTCTTCATCTGCCTTCAACCGCCTCTTCAAAGAAACAAGCGTGTGATTGGATTTGAAATGTAGTGATTTATTTCATGCTAAAGCTCCAAGATCAAGTCAATATAAACTCCAAAAAAATAAGCATTAATAAATACAGCAAATCAGTCAGAGAGAGAAAATCATTTGCACGTTAGAAAAAAAACCTCAAGTAATAACAGAGATATGAAACTGTCAGACTGTGGAGTGATTCGGTGCAGATGTTTATCTCGGCGCTCGAGTACATCTGGTAAGATAACGGTGACTCAAGCGGGGAGCAGATCACAGAGATATGCTGGATACATTCATCGTATTTACTCAGCTATTTATCCACCCAGGGAGGAAAAAAGAAAGAAATCAAGAGAAAAAGATCAGAGACGAAACTATATTGCGGCACGAAGCGAGGCCTGATGTTGGTTACGAGTGTCGTCTGTGCTTCTTACAATCCCTGGACAGCAGAATAAATCCTCCTCTGACTACAGGAAGTCAGCTACAAAACAAAAGAGAGGCTTTGCTCACGTGTGGGAGTCTGGATTGCATATGTTTAATTTAGGAGCGTGAGTTTGGTTAAAGTCCTTGATTGTTTCCAGTGTTTGGTCTCGAACCGGCTCTGTAACGGTGTCGGATCGGGATTCTTTTCAAGCCTCAGGTGGGGGTGACCCCGCCCGCGTTGTGGCGAGGGCGGGGTTAAAAAAAACAAACAACAAAAAAGTGCCGAAAATAACCGACCCTCCGACACCTGGCAGCTCGAACACACACACACACATACACACACCCTGCTTGGACATTCTGTACCACACTTTGGTTTCAGTCCACACACACATAAACACACATAAACACACAGCAGACAGACAGATAAAAAAGTCATTCAGTAGTAAGCACATGAAATGAGAGAAAGTGCTGCAGGGATGACTTGATTTGGTACGAGATGCCGTCGCCGCCGCCGCCGCCGCCGCCGCCCCGGTTGGCCCGGCAGGCAGTAAACAGGATTCGGGACTGACGATAAGGATCTTTGATTCCGTCGCGTTTTTACAAGATAAACGTCGGCTCGCTTCTGAAAATAACAGCAGAATACAGTCGATCACAGTTGGGTTTCAGCAGGTTCTGACGGGGTTAAAATTCCTAAACGCCCTCGAACACGGCGAGGCTTCTTTTTAGCTCTAATTAGTGCAACACACTGATGGGTTGTGTTTCTTTCAGAGGTGCCTGTTCAAAGAGTCTCCGGAAGGTCGGAACAGGAGAACGGACAACCACAGAAAAACACACTAACTCTTAAATATTCATTTATTTATTGTCTAGTTTGTGCAATGAACAGTTGCTACCTCGAAAAACTAGCCTGTAGTTTATAGTTTGATGCTGAAAATCTGTTTATTACAGTTCCATTTGTTTTGCAGCAACAACGTTTCTATTCGACACTGAGGAGTCCAGAGTCTGTTTCATGTCAGGTCGTCGCACCACGACTTGCAAACCTTCGTTTCGGTGACGCGCTCGACCAGTCGAGGGTTCGTCACCGGTGACTCTTTTTCTACAACACCTCGTTCATTCCAGAAAGCAGAAGTGGGAAACACGCTAACCTCATTAGAGACTCATTCCTGCAGCACTCCTTCGTAACACAAGACCCAGACGTGTTTGTACATCCGTGCGGGAGTGAGAAACATTCCACCAGTAGTTTATCACCGCGCTGATACAAACTAACCCCCCCCGGCTTCTTTGTCATTCATCGTGCAGCTCTGCGGCGCTCGGCGAGCTCCTTCGATCCGAGTTCGAACCGCCGGGCTTTTTGTTTTGCAGATAAGCGCTCCGCCAACTTTGCGTCTCTGATTCGTTTAAGTACAACAAGCGGCTCTCGGGTGAACTTAATGGATTGAACTGAAGTGAATTAATGTGAGTGGAAGTGGGGAGGATTACAGCTCGTTGGGTTTCGCTTGTTATTTTCCGCGACAGCGTTTTCACCGGGCTGTGCGGCTCGTAATCAAATCAGCTGAGTGGCGCTGCAGGAGTGTAAACATCATTTCGGAGAGCGGCCGCGTATAAGACACCCCCCCCCCCCACCCTCCACCCCTCCGGCTCCCAGGAAGAAAACAAAAAACAAACGAGGAAAGAATGAGGACCAGAAGAGAGTCCGTCTTCTCTCACCTCTCCCAAGCCTTTATCTACAACCCCCCCAAGCCACCATCCCCCCCCCTGCACCCACACACGCCTGGCAGCTGGTTGGACGGGGCCTCATCTGAGCGTCTGTCTGCGTCCTGCTGCGTGGTTTCGCCTCTCGGCGATCGCGGCGCCCGTACGGGCACACGGAGCTCATTAAAAAAGACCAACCAAGCAGAGGAGACGTGGACAATTATCAGAGCCAGTCAAGTCAGGAGAGAGAGAGGAGGGAGGGGGGGAGGAGGAGAAAACAAAAACAATGAGAGACACTAAAGTGTGAATCTCTGCCAGAGAAAGTGAACAGCTGTTGGCTGAACGCGGTCCGGTGAAAGGCTGCGACTGCGCCGGTCGGTTGGATCCACATCGACTGAAGTCGGCAGACCTGCTGTGGAGGGATCGCAGCGTTTTGCAGCAACGCGGGGAGTAAACACAGCCGACTGCAACTGAACCCAATAATACTGTGATAATTACCCAGTTTAGACGCTCCTAACGTGCCCCCGCCCGCTTGATCCAACGTAGGAACGCCCGGTCGCACCGCGTGAGGCCCGACGGGGGGGAACTCAGACTCCACGTAAACACGGTCGAGTCAGAACTGAGCGGGGAGGTGCAGACCTTCCAGGAGATCATGTCAGGTTTAGGTGAAATAAGACTTTTTGACTTGTGGTCACATCCACCCGGTAAGACTTGTTGCAGTTGAAAATCAGGATAAACTTGGGGTATCCATGACAACAATCTGAAAATGAAATTAAATCAGTCGGTGCCACAATAACGAGCGACAGACTTTGCCAAGATTCAGCTTCATAGAAAAGCTTTTTTTCTCCTCTCTTCCTTTGAATCCTCTGGTATTAATTAGCGATGCAGCTAAATCGAACCGTTTCTGCGCGCTGGTGTGACCGGGCCTCTTAACGAAGAGAGCGCCAATTAACATTCCGACTGCGACGCGATCAGATTTATGGAGTTGGACCCAAAATCAGACGTTGAGGGATGTTTTAAAAGCATCGTGTCTGCGTGCCGGGGCCGCTCAGACGGAGCTCTTTGGTTCACTCCCACCCCCCACCCCCCGCCCCCCGAAATGTAAGTGACATGAAATGCCGTTAGAGAGCGCTTTGAAAAGGGAATCACATACATCAAAAAAACGGTTGTGCGTACCTGAGAGAGATTGGAAAGAAAATGAGAGAAGACGCCATAATTCGAGGCAAGAGGGTCGAGAACTCAAAAAAAAAAAGGACTAAAATGTAGTTGAAGGAGAAGGCGAGACGCTTCTCTCCTCGCCTCGCGACGTTACATTCAGTTACATCAGCCACACCTTGTTTTTCCCTTCTAATTCAGCCATCGCACTGTGATCTGAAACAGGGAAGAAAAGAAGGGAGAAACGCGGCAATCAAGAAGCTTTTTCTCCCGCTGTCTTTAGAAGTAATGTGTGGAAACCCTCAGGCAGATATGTACACACACACACACACACACACACACAAAAACACACACACACGCTGTGTTCGTCTTCACTGGACTTGTATCGCGCGACTGAAGCCGGCTCTCGTCTTTGTAGCACCAGCTGATGAGTCTCGTTAAGGCCAGCTCGTTAGGAGAGGGCAGCAGCTTGGCGACATCGTGTCTGCAGGGCGGCGTCTGGCAAGAAGCGACGCCACTTCGTCAGGAGTAGGAAAGGTCTTCTTTTTTTTTTTGGTTTAGAGTCGGGTGCGGCAGAGTTTTTTTTTGCCGCTGTGCTTGTTGGGCGCGAGGAGGAAACAGCCGGCTGATTTCCCCCGCCTCCACGCCGTCCGGCTGAGTGCGACGCGCGCGCGATTCCGGTCAGTAGAACTTGTCGTCGATGCGGAAGTGCGGCCGGGTGACGTCGTCGGGGTTGAGGAAGACCGAGATGGACTTCCCGGGGTTCTCCGTCACCAGCTGCTGCAGCCGCTGCGCCAGCTTGTCCTCCGACGGCGAGATGATGCCGTTGGCCGGCGCGTGTCCCGGCGAGCTGTGGCCGTTGGTGCTCGCCGTCAGCTCCTTCTTCAGGTGGCCCGCCTGCTGCGCCTGGTCCAGGGCGGCGCGCAGGTGCTCGCTGGGGTCGGAGCGCACGTGCGCCAGCTTCCGGGCGACCAGCAGCGCCTGGCCGTCGCTCAGGTGCTCCAGCATGTTGCACTGCGGCAGGAAGTAGTTGGGGCAGTTTTTGCCCAGGATGCAGTGGGCCAGGTCGTCCAGGAGGCCCAGGAGGAGGCGGCCGGGCGTGTCGGCGTCCGGGCAGGACAGGTAGGCGGTGGGGAGGCGGTCGCAGGCCCAGAAGAGGAGCGTGCGCAGGTGGTAGAGGCTGAGGCCCGTCCGGGGGCGGGCCAGGATGCGCGACAGGACGGCCTTGGCTGCCTGGAACGCCTGGGCCATGGGGAAGGGGATGCACTTCTTCAGCTGGACCTGGGCAGAGAAAAACCAGCACGTCAGGTCCGAACCGGATCGCCGCGAGGAGAGTGACGCGCGTGAACGCCCGCTCTCACCTCGCTGCGCGAGAAGGCCAGCCGCCACTCCCTGTCGGGCCGGCCGCCCAGCGGCGAGCAGCAGGGCAGCAGGTAGAAGCCCGAGATGGCCTCCTCCTCGGTGATCTTCCCGTCCCAGAAGTGGTTGGCCGTGAGCCAGCCCTGGGCCACGGCGGGCCAGCCCCGGAACGACACCACCGGCAGCAGGTCGTACAGCACCCGGCTGGAGCCCGCCTGTGGGGAGACGAGGAGGGGGAGGGGGAGGGGGGGGCATGAGATAAAAAATGGTTTTAACTTTTGACTACGAGTCTCCGTGGTATCGATCCGTCTCCACTCAGCGTCCTCTTAGAATGAGCAACTTTTGAGCACAACTCGAAAGTGAAGCGGCTCCAATCGATCCAAGCCCCCCACCCCCCCCCCCTCGCTCTGTGCTTTATCATCATCATCATCATCATCTCCCGAGCCCGTACCTGGAGGATGATGGTGGTGAGGGGTCCGTTCCTCTCCAGTCGCTCCGGGGTGGGGATGCCTCTCTGGGGGCTGCGCCTCAGCTCCTCCACCGCCTCGCTCACCACCCCCCAGAACCAGTCGGTCACCAGCGAGGGAGAGAAGTAGCACCCGTCTAGGGACTGAGGAGAGCCCAGGGAGGGGATGGAGCCTTTACCTGGGGAGGAGAGCAGGGAGGAGGAGGAGAGCTCCTTCATCACACGGGAATCAGACAGTCATCAAGACACGAGTTGGAGAAACGTTTATTCCATTAAGGAAAAGAAAGTCAAACACATCTGTAATTAAGACGACACTGAATAAATGTGTAACTTGAACGCATCACTCTGATCACTGTTGGACCTGGATTGCTGAGCCAGAGCTGCATCCCCTCCCCCCTCCCCCTTCGCTTCTGATTGGGAGCCTCAATCCTGCAGCCTGGTCGTCGTCCAAATCCCAGCGGTGCAGTTAAACACAACAATCCATACATCATCTATTCACCGCGCTGAAGTTTCACAGTCCCAAAGGAGGCCGACTGCTGCCAGAAGACTGCAGGCACTGGAAGGCTGTCAAACCCCATTAAAAATAGATTGAAGTGGATTCCTGAGCGAAGGTGAACTCCGGTAACTTTTGCCCTCTTCGTCACCTCTCGGCGGCACTTCGGAGCGATCCGACGCATCCTGCGCCGTAATCGAAGCGCCGACTAACAATCGGGTGTCGCGCGAAAAATGTTGTGGTGCCATCAGGAAACGTCGGCGGCTCGGTTTCCAAATAAGTGAGAATGTGAAAAGCTCGGCATCAGTGAACGCGTCGACACCTTCTCATCTCGGAAGCTCTCGCAGGCAGGCTGCTGCCGTGCGCTCCCGTGCTCTCGATCGTGGAGTTATCCTCATAAATGTTGCAGTGTTTATTTCACCGGGCCTGATTGCCTTGTTTCACCCCTCCGAGGAAATGTGTGTGGGGGGGAAACACAGGCCTCCGCTGCCTCGCAAACATCCCATAACCTGAAAACTGAACAAAACTCATTCGGATCCCATTCTTCGCCCGCCGCGCCGGCACCTTCATCACCATTTGTTCCGCGCCGCTTCATTTCTCTGCTGCTAACTCGTGCGCAAAGATCCCACCTTTCAGCCCCCACACCCTCCCACATCCATTCACCTCCTGCCAACTCGTCAGATTCTTTCGCTCACCCATCTCCCCGTCGTCCTCCTCGTCCTCCTCCTCCGGGGGCAGCCCGTTCTCCTCCTGGCAGCAGATGTTCCAGCGCGACAGGATGTTGGAGTCGCAGAGGCGCAGGCTGAGCCACGAGTGGCACGGCGGCGAGTGGCGCATGTCCAGCGTGACGGGCTGGTTGCGGTCGTGGAGCTTCAGGGCCGGCACCAGCAGCGTGAAGTCCAGGTCGAAGTCAGCCCCCCGGGCGTAGTCCCCCAGGTCTTCGGGGTTGAGGTCCAGGACGCCCTCCCGGGCGCCGCCGGACAGCAGCAGGTACTCGTTGGCCACCGGGAGGCGCTGGTCCACCTTCTGGACCAAGCCTGGGAGGAGAGAGCGAGGGAGGGAGGGAGGGGGGGAGGTTAGGGAGGCACCTGAAAATGAATCCGGCTCAGCGAAAAAAATTCACACTCAGAAGTCATTTGCATGTGTGGAAGCGTGCTTCCCCTTCGGCAGAAATGATGCGGCGTGCAATAAGCGGAGAGCGGCTCTCGCAGGTTCGGACGCTTATTAAAATGCGTCTCATATTCAGCTGCACGAGCGAGCGCGGGCGAGCGCGGGCGAGCGCGGGCTCAGGTAGCAGGAAGCACGACCACGGCGCTGAGAATCAAGGAAATCTCCAGCTTAATTTGTTTGGAGAGTTGCTTTGTATGTTTACGATGCTGAGCTGGTATAATATTGATACACAGCACAGTGTGAAATCCCAAACGCACACTCACGTAAACACACACACATACACACACACACAGGCACAGCTACTGAGCAGTGTCATGTCCTCCACAGGCTCTGGACCCTGGAGATCTGCACTCCTGGAGTTCGGTTAATCGCGCTGCTTCTGCTTCTAAAGGAGCAGCCGTAGGCCGGGTCAGCAGCCGCCCACCCCCATCATGTACAGGTCAGAGGTGCAGCGTGATGCCGGGGTGTGTTTTTGTTGCCCATTAAGCAGCTGCAGAAAGCTGAAGCGAGGGGGGGGGGGCATCCGACCCAGCCGGGGTGCAACGCTCCTAATGCGATCCCTCTCATCCTGTTACATGCTTTCATCGCTGGTGGCGAGGTCCCCCCCCCGTGGTGCGTTCATGTACAGACATGCGAAGGCACCTGGGCGTGTCCGGATGTAAGAGGTGAGTGGAGAGACGTGTGAAAATCGAGAGGGGGGGGGGAGACAGGCAGAGACAGAGAGAGAACAGTCAAGTACAACAACAAAAAAAAGGGGAGTCAAAGTCAAACGTTCAGACAAGAAGCTCTCCGGAGTCTTGCTTCGAAAAGAAGGTTTGAAAAATAGAGAAGCTCAATCGGCAGCCCCGACACAACGGCAGCTGATGAAACGAAGGGAAGTTAGAAATGCGCAGGTCGACCAGCGGAACTCATTCGACTCCTCTTAAAAGGCTCCTGCAGCCGTGCAGCCAGATCGGACCACAGGCTCCAAGCATCAGGATACATCGGTAGCTTCCACCAAAAAAAAAAAAAAGCACTCGTCATGAATAAAGTCTTTTTCTTTTATTCCCAGAATCGAGACGAGAATCCACATCAGTTTAAGTTTTTTCAGTTCGTTATCAATAACTGAGGAGCACAGATATTAAAGAAAAATGCAATCCTCTCCATTGTGCTTAAAGCTGGAGGACGAATACAGACACAGAAGTCCAATTTTACCAAACCTTCACCTTTGATTTGCATCAGCTCCTCAATGAATGCGAACCAAAGTGAAAGTGAAAAAACTTTTTCTTTGAATTTGCAGGTTTTTCAAGGCTGATGAACAATAAGTGGGGCTGGATCAATGAGTCAATTCATTAATTTGCAACCAGGAAACAGTCAAAAAGAAGAAGTCGTACTTTTTGAGATTGAATACGACACTGATGATCCAATAAGAGCCCAGCGGTCGCATAGAGTGCATCATTCTGAACTCATCTCTGCTCGGAGGTGAGCTGTTTGCGCGTTTACAAAAAAAAAAAAAAACAAAAATCGACCAAACGACGACGATCGGAGCTTGAAATCTGCGAGGCTGGAAAGACGGACAAGGAGACGGAAGGAGGGGGAGAGGGAAGAAGAGAGAGGACGAGACTGTGTCAGAGCTGAGAGTGGATCAGACACCAGCCAAAGGGCAGCGGGTTTGAAGCTCCTCTGATTTGTTTGGTTTTCATCTGCCACTGATGAATTGGATGAAATAGAGGAGGAGGAGGAGGAGGTGGAGAAGGAGGAGGAGGAGCACAGGGATGAAAAAGTGAGCAGGGAGCATCTTGTTGGTCGGAGCGCAGAGGAGGAAACTGTATCAATTAGCGAAGCCTCCGGCAGCACGCTCGGCCACATGTGCCACACAGAGAGGAGAGGGAGGCCGGCCGGCCTTCCACAGTCGTGGATTAAACCTAATCCACCACGAATAAGATGAAAAAAGAAAAAGTGGCCGTAAACGGAGCTTCGAATTAGTCGGGAGCGTTTCCATCAGACGAGGCCCCGACGCCACATTTTAGTCACAGTTTTCAAGGTTAAAAGTGGTGCGAGGTGCAATCAAGGAGCAATCAGGCAAGTATTTGAGTGGTCCACTCAACATATGACCGTCACATCCACAAAATTTCTGCCAAACGTCTCTTTCTTTTTATTTTTCACAGAGGAAAACAGGTCGTGCACGGATGCCACCAAATTTCAGAGCATCTATTTGGTTTCCCTCTGATGAAATTCGTTCCAATCATCACTGACGAGCTTCAGTAATGACACGCTTCAAATGTTTGCCACGAGTCGGGTGAATCAGTGAAAAAGCAGCACGGGCGCTGTTCATTAGAGGCCGCGGGGTGAAGGCGGTGCGATGTTTGAGGGAGGAGAGGGGTGGAGAATGTGTCTGATGAAGACCTTGCGGTTTAAAAAGGCACTCAACACTCCAAAGTGCCAGAATTTACTTCACATTTGTCCATAAGGACAAATAAAAGAGAAAAAAACATGAAAGAACTTGTTTTCTTTCCCTGCTTCAAAATAAAAGCTTCCAAACAACTCGTTAAAGTGAAATCCCAAGGTCCACGTTCCAAAATGTCCCCGATTCAAAACGATTCAGGCGCCGCGCTACATTGGCAAACTTGTGCTCCACGAGGTAAAGTCCACTTAGCAGCCAAACTCCGGGCCCACTCGTCCATGGAAAGAGTTTCACCGCAATCAAACGGCATCAGTGTAAATAAAGGATTCATCTTCAAACGCAAAATGCAACCGACGTCATGATTATCTTTTAGTAGTTGCTGCATCGCAGCCAGCAGCTCCACCTCAGTGCTTCCAAATTTCCCACATAGAGCTCGAAAAAAACACACAAAGTGGTGGCGGCGTGCCTGGACGCCTCCTGGGTGTGCTGCAGGAGCGCGCCGCTGCCACATTTATTAATTGTGAGTAATACGGCCGTCACAGCGTCGCTAAGCACGACTGCTCATCATGGATTTTTCACATGTTGTTCAGCCTTTAGTGAAATGACAAATTGAAATCTAATCAGAGCTGATATATATTCAGCAGCAGAGCGCCCCCCACTCCCTCCTCCTTTCATTTATTCCTTCAGGTAATAAAGAAAATACTGGAATGAAAACATCATTCTTTTTAAAAAACTTATTTACTGTGATTTCAAAATCGATTCGTCATTCACTGGTAAACGGGACCGATTCGATCGTCCTGGGAGTTCGTCTACAACTCAAAACATCAGTGTGGGATATTACAATGCTGAATGGGAGCGGCGCCGCCTTGCATGCTGAACAGGCTGCTGAACTCGTCTCAGTTTGCGAGCTGCTCGGAGGTCCTAATAAACCACGAGTGCCGTACGGTTACTTCGGGCCGGACCGGGCGCTGAGAGGACGACAACAACGATGTTCCGCACGGAGACGACATCCTCAGCCGGCGCGGCGCGAGAATCTTCCGTCGCACACCTCCGGTTTGATGGACTCCCAAAAATAGCTCGGTTAATTCTCTCTGGAAAATGGGATTCCTCTAAATAAGCCGATGACTTGTGTGTGTGTGTGTGTGAGTGCGGCGTGGCGGAGGGAAGGAGACAGTTTGAAGTGTCGAGTCTTGTTCGGGGAAAAAAACCAGTTGGGCTCGACGGCTAATTCAGATGGAGACTAAGCCGGCCTTGACGTCGCCCCCCCCCCCCTTTTTTTTTTTTTAAACGTTTATTTTTAACAAGTCCTAATCCACAGGAAGCTGACTGGTCCGCATTAATGCTGCTCCTCATCCTCGGTATTAATTACCTCCATGATGTGACCGCGCGCGAGCGTCTCTGTGAGCGGGTGACACCTCGCGTCGCTCGGCGTCTGTGCTTTCTAGGACGCGTTATAATTGGACTCCATCATTCCCTTCGTCGCCGACTGCTAATTTGACCTCCCGAGGCGTGAGTCAGGCGACGCGATCGACTCGGAGATCAAATAAACTGAAGGGTTGTTTTGCCGGATGCTTTAAAATGTACAAAAGTTTGGGGGGTTTTTTTTCGCCACGTTCCCGAATACTCTGGAAGTTGCGAGTCAGGTCGAGCTCCCCCGCAGCGGGGGAACATTCAGCTTCGCCCAGAGCCTGAAAAAGTAATGCGCTCCGCTCGCTGGAAGCGGGGCCCGCTGTTAGCAAGCAGAATATTCTACTTCCTGATTCACATGTGGACCTTCGCAGGAAGGTGAAGTGGGAAGCAGCTCCACGCCAGTGACGCGAAGAACAGGGAAAAGAGGGGTGATTGTGAGGCCGAGAGACGAAAACAAATGAAACGAGGCGCTGCGTTTGACTCCAGAAGAGAGTGAGACACACTCGCGTGGTCTGGGGGACCCGGAGGTGCACTGATGGAAACGGGAGCAGACTTGCAGCGCGGTCGGAAAAAACAACAACACGGAGGCGACTCCTTCTGAAGACAGCGGGACAGATCGGGCTCAGCAATGGAGATGTTCCTCCTTGTTTATCCACAACCGAGCTTTTAAACTATTTATGCTTTGCATTTTTCAAGACTTTTTACTTTGTTGGCTGGGAGAAGTGACTTCCTGCAACTCTATCGTCAATACAACGCCGCCAGGCAGCCAGCCAAGGCTCAAAGCTGCTTTACCTCGCTGACGCTCATTACCAAAGCTAAAACGAGCACTTTTCAACGGTTTCCTATGAAAAGCTGAACAATGCTCGTCAGTGCAGAGGATTCCCAAGGTCAGTCCACGACTGAATAGTGACAAAGGGTCAAGTCGACATGTTAGAGTGAGTCACTGGTGGCTTGTGAGTGAAATTAGAAGCAGAGTGATGGACACAGACTGGGGTGTTTGTGGCTTTAAGACTTGAGAATCCCTCAATTTTGTCTGTCTTTTCACAATAAGACACTTAGCAAGACACTGTAATTTGCTAATGTGCAACATTCTCAACCGAAATGTAGCAAATTTACTGCAGAAACCACAAAACTTCCAGCTGACTTGAATCCCTGCTGCGTCTTTGTGGTCTCTTACTCAAAAACTGCTCCTGAAACAACAAAAGCCATTTGTGTTCGGTTCACAACGACCTGCTTTGTGTTCTCACTCCAGGTCACGCGGGTGTTGAGGTTGTTATGAAAGAGGAATGTCAAAGATAACAGGTTTATCCCCAAAGGAGGCATTCAAACTCCTACCAAAAATAACCTCAACCCGATGGTATCAGTGGGCTTTTTTTCCCCCCACCAGCACCTCTCACAGCCTCAGCTTGAGCTCTAATTGCAGGATTAATCCGCAGCAGCTGAAAGGTGAGCCGTTCCGCCCGCCTGGCTGTTCATGAATTCATATCGAGGCGGGAGATTACCTCCGAAATGAAGAAGAAGGGAATCAGGGAAGTTGTGATCTAATCTGATCGGAAGGGGGGACGTTTTAGATCGCGGGCGCCAGGTGTTTTTTTTTATGCGCAACTCTGCTGCATCGCAAAACGTGTTGAGCGCGAGAGACGGGGGGCCGGGAGTGATGACAGACGCGGCGGCGAGCCACCCGCTGCGAGAGGAGGGATGCAAGGAGGAAAAAAAAAAAAAAAAGGCTGTCGCTGTCTCGCAGCTCCTCGTCGGTGCTTTGATGCCGGCGACTGGGTGACACCGTGTCCTGCTAAATGGCAGGCAATTACCTCCTAAAAGCCCCAAAATGTCCCCGCCGTTTTACTTTTACATTCGGGGGGGTGGGGGCAGACGCGGCGCGTCACGCGGCACTTTCTGATGTTGGAACTGAAAAGGAGGACAGCAGCCGTCTGAATCCTTCACCGTCTGAACTCCACGGAGATAAAAGCAGCAAGTTTGGCTAATTCAAACAATGAAAGTGAGACACAACGGGCGTCTGAACACGGAGGTGGAAAAAAAAAAAAAAAAGGATGCCCGAAAAAACTTGTGATGGTGTCTTGCAGCGGTGTTGCATCACTTTGTGACGCTTTGCTTGACGGCCATTCATGGTTATTCTTAGATGGTCTTCATCTTTTATGCGGGCCAATTCTGATCACTTTGTATCACCGCTTGGTGGCTTCACGTCCTCTCTTGCCAGTACGTGCTCTTTAAGTCCAGCATGACTTTATTTTCAAACGCTTTATCACGAAAAAAAGTCGATTTGTACGTCTCATTTAGAAGCAAAGATCCACGGCTGGTTGTTTGGACATTCAACACGGCCACAAATTGAATTAGTCCAGACAGCAATTAGCAGATAGCATGAATATTAAGTATTCATGGTTTGAAACAGAGTGTGTGTGTGTGTGTGTGTGTGTGTGTGTGTGTGTGTGTGTGTGTGTGTGTGTGTGTGTGTGTGTGTGTGTGGTTCAGAGCTCTCCGGTGTTTCGAGGATCACTGGTGGCTCTGTGAGGGAGGTGTGTGGTAAAACAAGCCCCCTGTGGAGGGACCGTCCCGGCTTCACTCCGCTGAGCGACAGCGACTGCTCATCTCGTTCCTCCCTCGTCGCCCCGGGAACACTTAAAGTGCGATTATGAAGGAGCGCGAGTCGCGACGTCCTGCTGATTACGGCGGGCAGGACGGCCGAGAGTGTCACGCCGTGTCAAAACACTCGCCGTTTAACGCGGCAAATACAAGTCGGAAGGAATTAGGCGACGTGAGAGACAGCGGCTGATGTGAAGCGATGTCCGCGGCCGTATGGCCCGCAGAGATACCTCGCCGTGTTTGGACGGCGAGCAGCAGCCGACTCGGCGCGCGAATTTGCTTGCGACTCAAAGAGCACGACACGAATAGAAACGCTGCGAATACAAAGGCCCCAAAAGAGGCGAGTGAGCGATGAGCCGGTTCAGTAACGTGGCAGAGCTTCTGAGAAACACTCGAGTGGAAAAACAGAGACCTTTAACAGAAAAACAGATCATCAGAAACACAATTCACTCACACAAACTCCTCCCTTTCTTGCTTTAAAAACAACTGTAAAACCTTTATTATTCTTATTTAAGCTTTTCCAACTGCAGCCAGCAACACACAGAGCTCATCTATGCTGCATGACACGCTGATCTCTCTGCTAATCATTCATATAGACAAACACATTTCTCAACTGCATGTCTCCCCTTCGTTGCTCTTACATTTCATCTCTTAATGTCAGGAGACGTTACGCCTCTCCCGATGAGTCGGGCAGAGCTCCTCCTGCAGATCCACTCGCAGACGTGGGCAACCTTCGCCCTGATTTTTGTTTTCAGGCACTTCGCTTCTATTATTCATCACAGCCAGAGCTGAACTTTTGACTCTCGGCTGACTTGGATGAAACACAACTCGGGCGCTGATCACGCGCCCCTTTCAGCCTTCACCGCCTCCACTTATCAACGCTGGAGGTGGGGGGGGGGCAAAAACGTGCGCACGGTGAAGTGGTCTAAGTGTGAAAGATGATGGCGAATGGAGGGGCTGATGTAAGGCGCCGAGTGGAAAGGCAAGCAGCTGATGTCAACAGGAAAGAGATGAACATGATGAGAGGAAAAAGTGGTACAACTGCAAATGTAATCAAGCTCAAATCATTCATTCAAAGACACACTGATGACTTTTTAATTTCAGAACAATATTCCATCTTTACAGGCACAAGAGGAGAGAACACGCACTGGAAACTGAACTCCAACCCTCGCTGGCAACTACCAGATCCGATCAAGCTGAGGTGAAAGGCCAGCCGCTCCTCACCAGCAAAGGCCAAAGCTATTTTCTGCCTGCATCACACTCGTTTTCCCCCCGAAACGACCCGCGCAGCAGTCCCCGGCACGCTCGCCCGCAGCACCCGGGAGGCGGCGAGCACGCAGCGCTTGTTCCGAGATGCCGAGTAAACAAGAGCCTCCTCTCGGATCTGTCAAGCTGCGTGGAGAGGAATCACCGGGTGCACCGAGTGTGCGTGTGTGTAATCTCCTCTCTGTTTCTCCCTGACAGCGCGCGAGGCCCCGCGGGGATCCCAGCACCGCTCCAACTTTAGAAAAGCGATGGCAAAAAAACGGGAGGCGAAGCCCCCCCCCCCGTTCGTGTTTGGCATCGGAGCACCTATGCAGCCGTCTCCGACAGCGGCCCAGCTCGCAACAAGGCCGCAACATCGAGAGGATCCTATTTGCTTTTTTCTTTTTTCCTCTCCTCCTCCTCCTCCTCCTTCTTCTTTCCTTTCATCCTCCGCAGGGCCATGAGAGGCAGAGCGCTGCTAATGTGCCGCCCGACGCATGCTTAACTTTAGATTCCTGGAACCCGACGAGAACCGTCTCCGTCTGTTCAAAGTGCAGAACTTTCTCTTCTCTTCCCTCCTTCTCCTCACAGTTGGAGCTGTCACAGCAGGCGGCGGGGAACCGCGAAGCTATCGGTGATTACGCCGGCGAAAGCAGCAGAAAATATAAAGTTACAGGTAGATTCTCCAACTGGAGCAGCGATCCTGAAACTCCAAGAAAAAGGGAGCACTTCCTTGCTAAAAATGAGTGGAAGGGGCCTGTTTTGATTCGTGTGGTTCCTCACCAGGTGAGCAATGAAAGAAGGCTGAAAACTCAGAGGGAGGTTTGTGTCAACCGAGGTGATGCCAATGATTTAGCAGGATGGGCGGTTATTCTGGGATGCGGAGAGAAGGGAGCAAAGCGAGCCTCTTGTATGGCAGACAAAAGGAAACTCAGGCTCGGGATTAAATAACAAACAAAGGCGTGACTATCAAGCGCTGGGAAACTTACAGGACGCTGCCCGAACGTGCTTCATTTCCCAGCTAAAGAGTGACATTCGGGATGACAGCAGGGAGGGGGGAGACTGCCCCCTGTTGGACAAGCAAACACACTTCACGTTCTCGATCGACGGCAGTGGAGCCCGGAGGGAATTCGATCCCTCACTGATGTGTGTAGAAAAAGCTGCAGACAGAACGGAGCCGCACGCGGTGATAACACGGGCTGGACTCGGCGTGCTTCAATTAGAAAGGAATGTGCTCGCTGCACAGATTACCAACCTCAGCTGATCACGTGACCCTTGAAAATCAACACAAAAGAAGAAGAGGCGGCGCTTCACCAAACACGCTCTGTGTTTATCCCTGAAGAGCCTAACGACAAATAAAGCGATGCAGAGTTTGTCTCCTACTTGTGAATCACATCCAATGTGTGATTTTCATTCGTGTAAAGCAAAGACAGCCAGTGTAACTCCGACAGATTGTTCACTCCTGTATCTATTTATTTCACTTCACGTGACAGCTGGCTCAAACCGAATCGCTGCCGGGGAGCGTGTAAACACGCTTTACATTGACGTGAGCATATTCACCCAGCATGTTGAAGATGAAGTCCTTGGCCGTGTGGACTTCCAAGGCCGTCTGGTCCCCGAACTCCCCCTGCTCCAGCACCACCAGCTCCGACACCTGCGCCGACAGCTGCTCCAGCGTGGCCCCCGACCGGAAGTCCACCTCGGACAGCTTCTTGGCGGGGGCTGGGGAGCGCGGAGCCACCGCGCTCATCAGGGACTCCATCGCCACAACCCTGCCGAAGGGAGGGAGAGGAGTGATATCATTCGTGGGTTGTTCCAGGACCAATCCAGTCACAGGGGGGCAAGTAACTAATAGT
>JAUESF010000057.1:6886187-6898541 GCA_032274765.1 Malacoctenus tetranemus
TGTGTGTGTGTGTGTGTGTGTGTGTGTGTGTGTGTGTGTGTGTGTGTGTGTGTGTGTGTGTGTGTGTGTGTGCACTTTCATGTCTCTGGTAAACTTAGTCATGAATCTATCTGCATATCGGGCCCCGTGTCACATCCTTCCCTGTTGGTGCTCTGTCACTCGTCCATGTCATTGCATTCCTTTCAGCCAAAAAGAGAGAGAGAGAGAGAGAGAGAGAGAGAGAGAAGCCTGTCGAGTGACATTTTGTCTGGGTGTCCGGGCGGTTGTGCGCTCGAGGAGACAACACCAGTCATTGCCATTGCTCTGGCTGGCAGAGTGGCACACACAGCCCGGACCCCCCCCACCCCCCCAACCCCTCCACAGCCTCAGGTACATGTGCGCAAACCTACACAATAGTGTTGGTCTGTCCCCTCACGTCTGCACAGGAAAGCATTGTTCTGGGGAGGATTTTTTTTGTTGTTTTTCGGGTTGTTTTTTCCCCCCCTAGAAAAACAGCTCCATTATCTGCCTTTCAGTCGGTCGTCTGGCAGCTATATTCTGACACGGCTAAAAGACAATCCAATCGAAGCGCACTTATTATTAATCCCTCCAATTGTATCGCTTCCCTATATCAGGTTGTTTGTCCCCTCCAGCAGGCGCACACATCCACACACACACGCAGACTAATGTGTACAAAAACAAAGCGTACAATCTGAAGCGCACGCACACCCCGTGCACGCTCAGAGTTGCGGTTGCAGCAGCCGAGAGAGAGCGTAATTAGCCCACTCGTTAAGCTCATCTGCATCCCTCTTCAAAGGGGATCGATGCAAATGGATAGGATTTAGCCACCGGCAGCAATTAGGCCCCAAAAAAATATCCGAGCCGGAGAAAGTTGGTTACAGCAAAGGCACCGTCGGTTTCATAACGAGGAGAGAACGCGTTTTCCAGCGAGATAATAGAATCAGAACGGAACGCTTTCATTGTCCTCCTCTTGTCGAATCAGGTTGTGTTTGATCACACCCGGCACCAGCCAGCCCTCCTGGTTATCGTGTAGTCCCAAGTCTTATGAAAGTGTGCCGATCAAGCCTGTAGGTGGGGCTCGCTTTTAGCTCGCTAGTCCACAAGTGGAGAGCCCTGTGCACGTAGCGCTCCCTGGCTCCCACTGATGGATGCCCCCTCGCTCGGGACTTAAATTCAGACATGAACAAAGATCTCCGGGCTCGATCGGAGCTGCAGACAAAGTCGCCATAATCTTTGAGTTCCTCTGAGCATGGGCTCGCGACATCATGCCCGCTAAGCTGTCTTATCCTTCCCTCTGTGCTGCTTCAATTCCCACCAGAAATGTTGCCGAACTGGAGCTTACTGAGTACATGACTGGTAACAACATGCTAGTTCCATTTCCATGCTTTGTAGGGCTCTCCACAGCTGAGGAGACCACATGACAAAATACTGCAGTTTTACTTGGGAGTCTCATTGAGGAGAATAGATGGCAATCAGACAGTGCGACCACACTCCACCACACCCGGCTTTGTTGTCGTTAGTCTGCCAGCTGGGCGAGACACAGCAGCATATACAACGAGGTGGAGACTCAGACTTCATTACTAAGCTTGAGACGGGAATAAAACAAAAGGAACAGCCCCAATAGGCTTTATTAAAGCAAGGTTGTCAGCATTTGTCACTGAAGTAATATGAATATTTAATGTTCCTAAAGGCTGGCGATGCAACACAACTCAACGTGGAGAAATGGAAAGAGAGACAAAGTGAGCCTCACCTCACGGTGCACCCCGGCAGCTGAGCCACACCCGCTCCATCACCGCCTCGACAGGATGCAGAGTGATCACCGACTGCGAAGTTAACACTGAAGTAACTTTATTAATGATGTGAACGTCTGTTGAATATGTCCAAAAAAGTTGTGACACCACCACTTCAGATCTCCGTCCTCAAACTCTTGGAGCGACTTTTGAAAGTGAAATTTGTGTTCAGATTCTTCTTCACATCGGTTCCGATGGCCCTTTGATCTATTTCATTTTCTGTCCTCTGTAAGATGCTTCACACGTCTGTCAGGCTGTGGCTGTAAATCGAGGCGATGACCATGTAAATGTCCATCTTTTCACGCAAACACGGTCTTCACCGTGTCATTGCAGCCTTCGCTCGCTCGCCTGCAATCCGTCATTCGTGACTTTTCGTTAGTTATTGTCACAGGGAAGGTGCGCGTTGCAGCTGCGTGGACTCTGATTGGAGGCTGTCCTCCTCCGCGCTTCGGCGAACCCGTGAGCAAACGCTGCCTTCTGCCGTCGAAAGGTTTCCATGGCGCTCGGGTCACGTGTGCGAGGGGGGGGGGGGGGGAACTGAGCTACCTTCAGAAAAGGGTTGGATCATCTTAATCAAAGTTGTCACAGAACACGTCTTAGTGTCACACGGTGGCATCATCGGGAGGTGCCGGCGCGCGGGGCCATCCATCTCCCTCGCTCTGGCTTGTTTTCTTCCTCCCATCTACCAGCTCCATCAGGCTGTTTTCACACCTCTAATGAGCCCCCTTCTGAACGCTTCTTTTGCTACAACGACGCTTGAATTTCCATGCCGGCACACTGATGGACAGGCAGTAGCCAGGAGCGAAATCCAAGGCAGACAGTGTGGGAAGGGGGGGAAAGAGGGTGGTCTCCTGCTCTGGCCTGGCCAGTTCAGCATCGCGAAGCTTTTAATATTCTAACAAGACGAACGTTGGCTGGAAAGGTGATCAGCACCCCCCCAGCCTGAACGCCATCAGAGAAGTTAATTAGCAGGAGAAATGTGCTTTGACTTTTCTGTTTGGAGGCATCTGATACAAACGGAGGGCTGCAGGTTGGAGATAAAGCCCCGTCGTCCGGCGCCCACGTGGGCCGCCACGATTAGTGGTGGGCAATGTTCATTGCAGTATCAGAGCTTCCACGGGCCGTGTCAGATCGAGTTTGTCTCAGTGGAAAAGAAGGAGAAAAGAAAACATTGACAAGCTTCGGATTTCCCTTTGAGTTGTTCTTGTCTTTGTCAGAAATGAACCGAAGGAGTCAAGTGAAAGAGCAAGTGCCACTACAGCAGGTACTCGGACTTCAATGCCCTCAATGTGAGACTTAAATAGTGGCCACGAAGGCAAATGCAGGGTCTGTCGCACTGAGTGAGTGTCGACCTGCCACAACCAGACCATCAGGTTTGTGAAAGGAACCACACTATTTACGCCTTGAGACAAGTGAATAGAATAGTTGTACAACTTGTACACGTACTGTGTGGACGAGGCCTTGCTACCACCAAAATCCAGTGTTTATGGAGGTGGATTTTCCATTAGGTTGGACTTATTCTTTGTCATTTGGCAGGAGACAGATTGCATCTTAGCAACCAGCCTATATCAAAGTTTGTTTTTTAACTAAAACCGGCTTTCGGCGGCTTCTGCTGGGAACTAATTACTTTTTGTGAGGTTTAAAGACGCTGTGATGAGACTGAAGAACACAGGGAAGTCAATGGCTTCAAAGAAGCTCCAATACTCTGTAGGACTGTAGAAAAAGAAACCCTCCGGTTTCAAAAGACAATTCCTCTCTGTAGGCTGTTCGTTTGGCCAAAACTTTTCCTCCCGAGTTGTTTGACCCGCTGCTTACATTACAACACTGTGATTCACTCAGCTTTAAATGCTTCACTCCCATCAGCAACTAATCTATCAGCCTTTGTGCTCCGTCTTATAAATTGCGTGTAGAATTATCCTCAGTACTTTCTTTTTAATTTCCATCCAAAGCCCGTTCTCCCACAGGGACCATTAAGGTTTTTAATCACCTAATCTAATAATGCCGGAAACTTCAAATGTTCGACACATCACAGGCAGAAGTACTGCTTCCAGCGCAACGTCATCCATCTGGAATAATGATGTTGCTTCGCGATAGAGCCGTTGAGATGTCTATCACGCGGGTGCTCTCTCCCAGAGGAGCTACTCTCTGCTTCCATTGCGTCGATTCAGCCGGTGTCCTCGTGCCGTGGCGCTGTTGTTCGGGCGCTCGGCTCAGGAGGCGGCAAGCTGCAACCAAAACAAAAGGGGGACGCAAACAGCAGATGAATTAAACGCACACACACACACACAAAAAGAAAACAATTACACTCGGCGAAATGTCAGGCCAGGATAAGCCTGCCTAATAACCTGTAAAATTGTGTCTCATTCGGCTTATTGTTCACAATGGAGTGCGTGCGCGGATGCAGAGGCTCTCGCACACGGTGGACCGGTGGACACAGTGGGATTTATGCTGCCTGCTTTTGTGTGCTTAAGCCTGCGTTAGTGCACGATAACGGTGTTTTTCACACGTTTTTTTTTTCTCCTCCATTACTTAGTCCAACAAACAAGATATTTATTACATTATCACCTTCAGGGGGCAGTATGAAGAAAATAAATTAATCTGCTGATACTTATTTGTTATGTACATGCAACAAAACAAAGAGTTTACAATGTGCTGTGTATGCAGTCAGAAGCAACACTTCCTTGCAGATGCAAAAGAAAAGAAGCCATTTAAAAAAGCTTTAAAAGATGAGCCGACTATTTTTAGGTCTTTCAATAAGGTCTCTCAATGTTTAATCTACATATCTATAGAATGATGTCTCTCTCCTTCTATAGATATGTAGATTAAAAGCCTTTAAAATTGGTCTTGTATGGTGCTTCTGCATTCTGATTGTCAAACGAGTGGCCTAAATCCAGCTATCTATAATATGGACTTTAAAAAAGAGAGCAGAACATTTGCAGCCATCAGTCACGACTAAAAAGGGGAGTGAGAATCCTGCGTGCTGTAATCAAAAACGTACATTTTCATTGAATGTGCATTTACGATCTCCATTCCATGAATAATGCAGGAGGGAGCGTATTCCTCCGCAGCATCTCACACGCTATGCAAACTTATTCAGGTCAATATTGCCTTTGGGTACAAGTATATATGATGGGGGAGGCGGGGAAGGGAGGGGAGGGGGGCTGTAAACCTAGAAAGTCCACGAGTGGAGAGGATCAGGACGGCGTCTCTGTGACAGCCTGCGTCGCAGGGACATGTGGCGCTGCAATTAGCACCGGCCCATCCATGGGCTGTGGAGACTCCGCCAGTGCTCCGGTGGGTACAGTTAAAAGCAGATGCCGCTCCAGCTAATGGGGGTGTCTGTATCTGCGTGTGTGCGGTGGTCACGGGACGCTGAGTTAAATAGACAGGACGCAAGGGGGCGGATGATGGGAACCGGTGCTGCTGGAGCTGCTTTAATACTAATCGAGCAGGCTCCCTGCTGCCTCAGATCAGAGAGGGGGGGGGTACGATTCCCGACCTCCAGGGACCCGAGACTTGCTGAGGAGCAGAGATATTGGAAAAATGGGGTGGGGAGGGGGGGAGGAGCAGAGAGCAGTGGGAACCGTGCGTGGTCGAGGATTTCTCTTTGAGCCTTGGAAAATGGAAGGTGAGCTCAGGCCAGGTGAAGAGATCAAACTTATCCCTGCTCGTCCACCGATCCACTCCCCCATTGCAGGGCAATTTCAGGATTATCTTCTCCAACCTTTTTCTTCCCTGCTTAGTCCAGATGAGGTGAGCGTGGCCATGGATGGAGCCCGGAGAACCCCCACATATCCCCCAAGCCCTCCAAGTTCTCCCGGTCTGTCCTCAGGCAGCCCGAGCTGTGCCAAGGTTAAAACCAAGCGATCCGGTCGCTCTGACAGCTCTGTTCTGGAACGACCCGGGCCTTCTCACTCGGCCTATCGATCTTCAGAGCCATGCCGACCGTAGCAGCGCGCTCTCAGAGTGTCTGCATCAAACACAAACTGAAAGGATCGTTCTCCCGCCTGGCATTTACATGCGTCTCCGGTGACCCGATTGCAATTACAGCCACAATAAATTGCACCTGACATTAGAATGCGTCTCCGCTTGCATCTCAGGTGACGACTTGTGATTAAATCTCGCATCTCCACTCTATCTGCAAATTAACATGTACATCACGTAAGTAGAGATGTAAACATGCAGAGGAAGACAAGGAGCCACGAGTCTCTAACGAAACGAGGCGCCGGAGTTCACCCGAGCCACTCCTGATGTGTGGGTGATTCCTTATGGTATGTTTCACATCTGTGACTTATTACTGTCAGTTATTCTGCCAAATGATGTTGTCATGTAAGACTTGAAGTGCTCTTAATCACATACAATCAATCATCCGCTGTCCCTGTTGTATTGGTGCTTTTTGCTTCCGTAATGAACAACAAGGAATGGAGAAGTGCGGCTTGGACAAAGCTTTTTTTAAAGTGCTCCCCAAACGTCGTGCGTTAGTCAGGCAGAGCGATCTGTATTGTCACAGACCACGGAACAAATCGCTGCCGTTAGCAACAACTTTCGAACAACCACGGTGGGCTTCATAGCCACAATGACAGCAGGAGAGTCAGTGATGGTAGTCGTGAGACAATCGTTGCATCTACATCCTTTCTCCCAAATTTCTGGATGAACAGTTTGGATAAATTCTATTTCATTTTTCTTCTCAGACTTCCTACATTCTTAGTTTGCTCTCAACAAATCAGGAGTCCTGCAGGTGTCGGATTAAAAGACATCAGTGGAAGTGTCAGACAGATGGAGGAAAGCACCTTCATTGCTAAAGAGTGACATTTACTTTTTCTTTCTATTAGGATGATCGAACATCGCAATGTCGCTGTGGGACAGAATGACACCTCAGTGTGAATAGCAGCTGACAAGCGTGCTAACAGTGGCTACATGCCATTAGCGTTCCACTGGACCAGGAAGCTCCTCAGCTATCATTCCTTGTCGTGCTCGAACAGCGCGACCTGCTGTTTGGTATTCCCTCCGCAGAACAAGTGCTCCAAAAAGTAGAAATGTAGCCTCGCAGTGGAAAGTCAGGAGGTGGGAAACGGCACATGATGCCAGCAGGTACAGATCCAGACAGCAGGTGGGGGGAGGGGGGGGGCAGGTTGGAGGAGCACCAGTTACCTACCTGCAGGGCAGATACCTCATGGCAGACTGAGAGGTGAAAAGGGAGAGAATAAATGCGAAGCTACAAGGAAGTCGAGAAAGATTACCCGTGACAAATTTAGAAGTTAAAAAGGAAGAAATGGGCGGAGGGAGCAGATGGAGCGTGGCGTGTCAGGCATTTAAAGGTGCGAGCGTGAGAACTGGGGGGTCAGGATGAGGGCTCGCGAGGAGGCAGGTGAGGGGGGAAGAGGTGGGAGGGGGGAGGCGGGACTCTGGGCGGTGTGCTGCATGAGTGATGGATAATTACGGCTGTGAGAACAGGAGGAGAATGAGCTCATTTCATTTAAAGTGTTTGTGCCAGTTCCTCTGCCTCTCTCCTGGCAAGCGAGCGGCTAACTGTGCTGAAGCCCAGTCTCTTTTTCCCCAAAACAGCTTTGTGAATTAAAAGCTGCTGGCATCCGGCGGTGTTCTCAGCCATTTGGAATGACTTTCGCGGGCCCTCGCTCTCCCCACTGAGGGATATTAGTGTGTAACCGCGCATACCGCATGCACACAGGTGAGCGCACGCTGCTCGTCTTCAGAATTAGTCATAAAGCAACAAATAATTATTCCTCTTTGATGGTCTATTTTAATCTCTGTGACAGCGCGGGCTCCTGCAGCCGGCACATGCTGAAGGGATTTGTGGGCACGCTCGCTGGGTCATTCCGCAGGAAAAGTAAATTAGGCGGGGAGAAAATGGGCTCTCTGCTTACTCTGGGCGCCGCAGACAGAAAGGTTAATGGCTTTATGAGATTGCAATGACATATTATTGCAAACACCTCCAAGCAAACAAATGATTTGATTGTAATATTGCGGCGCTGCAGCTGTTTCAGCGCGTTCATTTAATTTCACAATGACATGCATACACGCATGATCGCGGCTTGCAGTGTTGTGGGCACCAATATGTACAAGTGGATGAATGCAGATTTGCATGCATATAAACGGATATTGTTTTTTAATAGGATTAGGACTTTGACACGTTCGTTTTGATTATTTGGGGGAGTAAACGTGAAACTTGTAGCCACCAGCAGGGCTGCTGGAGCTGAAGACGAAGTTAGTCCGAGTACAAGCAGTGTCACCAACCCACACTGGGCCACATGGTTTCAGCACCAGGACGTAAAGAGAGCATCGTGTGACGAATCACTGCGCATTAAGGCTATTCTGAACATAAGTGTTTTGTTAATAAATGTCTTTGAACGCCACTTTGTCTGTTGATCCAGCCGTTTGCTTTAATCTGTCTCAGTTGAGAACAATGACAGCTTACTTCCGATATTGACACGAAATTAATGCAATTATAGTGAGGAATTTCTCACAAATCTGCTAATTAATTGGATTAAATTGTTCAATCATGTTTCAACACTCGTAATGAGATAAAGCCTCACACCCCCTGGACTTAGTGCCTTTGTTTATTTTCCTTTACAGGCGCTATCTGTTGCAGTCTGAGTG
Source organism: Malacoctenus tetranemus (assembly GCA_032274765.1). Taxonomy (NCBI): domain Eukaryota; kingdom Metazoa; phylum Chordata; class Actinopteri; order Blenniiformes; family Labrisomidae; genus Malacoctenus; species Malacoctenus tetranemus. The sequence goes on from JAUESF010000057.1 coordinate 6,894,596, forward strand.
TCGATAATTGACTCGTAGATTTTTCATTGTCTTGAAACTGCAGCTCCTTTTAGAGATGTATCTGTAATCAATCTGTTATCACTTCTGTTTATTTCTCCCACCTCTGGTAATAATAGTGCATCCCTGTGTGGAAGTGTGTGTGAATGCCAACACCTCCCCCCCCCCCCTCGTCTCCTGGGTGCCATCTGTTACATATTAGAACTGTGGAAAATCCTCAAAAATAGCAGTCTGAGGAGAGTGTCAGCTGGGGCTCCCTGGGGCCACATCAAGGGGCCCGTTGACTGGTCAGTTATGCATGGAGCTGCAGTGATCACACGCAGCCGAGCACAAAGGTGTTCAGGAGGGATCCCGTGCAGGCCCCGGGGCTCCCCCCGGGGCCCCGACGCAGCACACTGACCTCTAACACAACATACATCACCACACGGAGCGTGGAGGAAGGCGCGTGTGTTTTCCTCCACTAAAGCATCCCGTGGTTTTTTTTCCCCCCTCATACGTCAATCACCTCAGCGACAAACCGCAAGGAGCGGTGTTTAATGGGCGGACACGGCCTCAGCTGTCAGGTCCCCCTCTCCAGTGTGCCATTACGTGTGAGGCTGAGGTTGGGCCGATCAAGTGTGGGACGTCAACATCAGCCACGTACATGCACACATCCACAGGCCCTCTGCTTCCTCACCTTGGCCTGATGGGATATCGCTGAGGGAATGTACATCCACTCCAGGAGAGGCAATTTGTCTTGATAGCAGATCCCCATCGCGGCCTTTCTCCTCCTCCTCCTCCTCTTCCTCCTCCGACTCACCGCTGGCCCTCAGGCACTCCGAGGTGTCCGAGAGGTAGAGAGGCACGACGGGCTGACACCATGTTCCCGATGATTGACGACAGCCCGGCTCCCTTCGGCGGAGGGGCAGCTTTGTTCCTATCTGCCTGGAGTTTATGTGAGGTCGGATGCTGGTGCACGGATGTTAAGTGGTAAATCTCTAAAAATGCACCAAAAAAAGAGATCTGGCGAGCGCAGGAGGGCAAGTGAGCATCACTTTAGGACTGAGCTGTGTGATGCTCGCGTGGCGCTCGGATCTTTTTTGCGGAAGACGGCGCGAAAGGACCGCCGGAACAAAGCCGAGTTGGACTCTGCGAGCTGAGAATTCCTGGCAGGCGACAAACCCCACCAACTGTGGATACATGGCTCTGCGGTGGGATAGTGACGGAGGCAGATGTTTGGCTGTGTTACGACCCTGGTAATAAGACAGACATGTGGCCGTGTTTCATCCAGAGGAGCAGGTGCTGCCACCACACTGCCATTACCATCTGCGCTGATGAGATCAGGGACTCAGCCCGTGCTGGATGTTGGATGGTTATTATCCCTTAAAGTAAAAACGTAGAATAAATAACGGCGAAAGCTGGTGAAGTCAGCGAGCCCACCCCAAAAAAATCAGCGTAACACTCCAAATGGGGGTTGTGGCGCTGATTAGAGAGAGACGGCTCTAATCTTTTTCTATATTCTATCTTTTTTTTATTCTTTGTGCATCGCTATAAAACTCCTTTAATGCCCCATTTGGAGCACAAAATACTGCTACGCTATTATTTACCCTTTTATGTTGCTTTTTATGCCCAGTGAGGGGATGAGCCTGGCACCTTCTCTAAAATGCATGATAGATGGAGAGGGGGGGGGGGGTGGAGGAGAGGAGGTGGGAGATGAAATGGGCTCGTATTGCTTTAACGTCCTCTGACGTCATACTGATGCAGATCTGCCCGGCTGGATGTGAGAGGAGGAGGAGGAGGAGGAGGAGAAGGAGGAGAGGGATGCCGAAAAAAAAGCCCCCAAACTCCTCAGCACTAGTTGTCAGTCCCCTGCAGGAGAGGATGGAGAGCGACCCCAGTGGCCCCTCACAGCGGCAGAGAAGACCCCCCTCTCCGGCGTGAGGAGGGTTTTTTAGACGATGCAGAAGCGCGACACGTTTTTTATAGAAAAGCCACCATATTGAGGTCAGAGGAAAGCGTTGCCAGGGCGACCGGGTTGCTTAGGGAGGACACTGCGGCGCGCGTCACACGCCGGGGACGAGCGAGCACAGCGTGCCTGCGAGCCTGCGCACGTACGCGTGCGTGCGTGCGGCGGCGGCGAGCTGAGGCGATCGCAGCATCCTCCACGGCAGCAGCGAGCAGCAGCAGCAGCGGCGGCGGCGGCAGCAGCAGGAGCGGCGGCGAAGGCAGCATCCTCTCCTCGAGACCACCGGAGCACCGCGCTCCGCCTCCGTCCACCGGTACCGAGACGACAACACGGGAGACGACCGGAGGCTCGCCACTGTGACTTTAACCAGTGATCGGCGGACTGTCGGGGCGCTCTGTGGAGGAGGGATGTACTGTGTGGATATACCGACGACGGCTCTCAGTATTCAGAAAAGAAAGATGCTCGAAAACTGAGTGTCTCCCACCGGTGACAGCTCCCTGTGACAGGCTTCCAGCAGGGTTATTTGACGTGTGTCCTGCCGTTCAAAAGGCCTCGTTTAACAGTAAAGACATCCCCCCCCCCCTCTCTTGGTAAACCAGACTGTCAGCCGCGTAATTAATTAATTTAATGCCGGTGCGGGAGAAGACGGGGACCGGGTCGAGCGCGCTCCTTCGGACTGGGAAGCACGGCGCCTGTGAATCGTGTCTCGGTGATGGGTGCACCGACGCTGCACCGCGGTTAGGCGCTATTTTTTGCGTTCTCTTTCCCGTGCGGCCGCTCAGACCGCCTCCCCGGGCATGAAGTCCCCCACCTGCCGGCCCGGCCGGGACGAGCGGAGCGGCGCCTTCTGAGGAGCGTTGGCTGAACATATCTTTTCCCCCGTCTTGTTTTGGCGAATTAGTCTTTGTTTTCAGATTTCTGTTTATTGTTTTTCTCCCTTCACTTGCGACTTTTTTTTTGTACCTTCCGACGGAGGTTTTTTTTTTTTTTTTTGAAGTGAGGAGGACGAGGAGGGGAAAGGACAAAACATCCGGAGGAGAAAGCCAGTTGGAATCTGGCACCGCACCAGCAGCCGTGGATCACACACAATAACAGGTAGGCTCAGGTCTGCTGCTCTATTCTCCAAGCCACTGAGGAAAACCTCAAGTTGCACACTGAAATATGCCTCGTCTGACTATTGTCCATAGTTTGCATGAAGTCATTGTGTTTTGTTGCATCTGTGCTCACCTCAAAGTGATTATTTTGACACCTGCATTGCAAGAATTGTATCCAGTGAATGCTTGACATGTGTATTTGTGAGGAATCTGCATGCACTTTTTAAAAGGAGAAAAGAAGGTTATTTTCATTCCAATATATTGCAGCTGCTGGGGGAAAAAAAGCCCAAATTGAATGTGAAATTGAGCTCCATGTGTGGACTCTGCAGTGCTTCTCTGTGCGTGTGCCGGTGGAGCTGCTGTGTAGGGATTCAGACCTGTTGTGAATAAAATCCTGCTCCATGCAGGGGCGAACGTGTCCTTAATAACAGAGGAGATGCATCCGCTTGTACCATCAATGAGGACCTGCGCCAGAGCCAGGCAAACAGAGGCTGCTATTCAAGCCATGCAGGCTGGGCTGCTTCTCTCCGCGTCCTTCTACATGCACGATTTGGGAGCACATTAGTCAAAGGAGAGCAGAGGGGGTCGCCTCCATGCTCGGTCACTTACAGGACGTTCTGTGGTCGTTTGCTTGATTCTGGATGGAGATTGTAATGAGTGGGTGTGCGGGGGGCTTGACAGGCAGCAGATGATTGAAATGTGTTTAATGCATTTGCACAAAAGTCCTTCTTCAACGGCTGAGTCATCCTTCAATTTGATATGGGCATGTTTTCAGGGTGGGCTTTATACTCGAAAGACCCCAAGACACGGCCATGAGAACATATTCCCCTAAATGCTCCTACACACACACACACACACACACACACACACACACACACACACACACACACACACACACACACACACACAC
>JAUESF010000057.1:6898641-6919246 GCA_032274765.1 Malacoctenus tetranemus
ACACACACACACACACACACACACACACACACACACACACACACACACACACACACACACACACACACAGAGGAGGAATAATGGAGCGCATTTATATGCTGTGGCTGGTGTTGTGGGCCATTCGGATCAGCAGGGCCTGCTAAGATGATAGAATTCAGCAGGGACAAGAAGACCTCTGTTCTTATCTGCGGTAGCGACGAGGAAAAAAGGAAGGCAGCTCGGTGCCTCTCCTCACTTTAAGGCAGGCTGGCTTGCCCTACATAAGCCAGATAGGGGGATGGCCCCTCTTTTTTTATGAGGGGGGGGGTGCAGTTTTAGTGGAGGTGAATGGGGTTTTTTTGGGTGAGAGGTGTTGTGGTGTGACATTGTGAGACTGTGTGTTGGTCCAGTGTGTCCAAGGTTTTATATGAGGAAGAGATGTGAACATGCAGAACAACAGGAACCAAATATGTTGCTGAGAAGATGTCACGTTTGTAAAGTCATGTGATGCTTTGTACCCAGTCCATTGATTCATTCTTACTGTTAATGGGGTCTTTTTAAACATATTAAGTTGTATAAATTATGGCCTGTGGAAAAACAGCAAAGTCCAATCAACCAAACAGCGAGCCAAAGATTTTCAAATCAATGAAGCTGGAATATATGAAACACTTAATTACAGACGGCAGCCTTAGAAAACTGCTGAGACTTAAGAGATTTCACAAGTGCTTTAAACTCTTCCAAAGCTAAAGATTACTCTAAATTATTCCATAACTCTGCTGTTGCAAACTTCAGGGCTTTGGTTCCCAACTCGGTACAAACCTGCGGAACAATGACTTACACAGTGAGCGTGAAATGGAGAATCGATGAAAGTTAGTCTTGGGTTCTCCGTGTTTTTCTCATAAAATTAACTGTTCAGCTCAAATTTTAAGCAGTGTTTGGTCTTTTTGTCACGTTTCAAATAAACCCACCGCGATGAAACCGCTCTCGATTTAACATCACAATTAGGAAAGCTTTTAATTACACACGCGAGCTTGTTTTTGTCTAAAGATATTGGACAGTTTAGCTCAAACTGTGACTGTGCTGGTTCATTGTTTGTTTGCTAAAGTGCAGTAATCAAACAGTATTCTGATGATCACAATGGATTGAAGTGTCAGCATGAGCTGTCAGTATTTCCCCGCTGTTCACCTGCTCCAGTTTCATCCTGAGCAGCGTGGAAGGATTTTTCTCCCCTGTCTGTGTTCTGATCAAATGCATGCAAAGTGGGAAGCCGTCCCTCCCCGGGAAGGTGCAGCACAAACTGCAGGCAGATGGGACTGAAGGGTTCAAAGCGTGCCGGCGGGTAGATTGATGTTTCCGAGTGCGGGTCGCTAAGCAGTCAACAGATGCGGGGCCGGTGCTCTCACAGGGGTGGGATGAAATTGCAGTCGCACACGATCCCACTCTTGTGGTCCTTTGAAGAAAAAAGAAAAAAGCCCCACCTGTCAAGTTTGCCGCTGCTAATTTTATCCCACGCCGTCTATTTTTACCGCGGACGCCTCTGTGACGGCAGGTTTCCCACTGGGCGCGGATGTTTTCTGCCTGCGATGACAACAGGAGGTGTTGCTAATTTTAGAAGTCGTTTTGAAAAAAAAACCCCCAAAAATCCGGGATTATGACAGCTGACATGTTGACTGGAGGACGAGAGACTTATCCGATGAACGGCGCTGAAATTAAATGTTTGTTTAGCAAAGTCGGGATGAATTAGTAAAGGCTGAGTCTGGATGAGCAGGCGGGTCCTCGGGGAGGTGCTGTTGTTCGGATCTTCCTTCTGTGAGGAGGAGACCGCGCGTGTCAGTCAGCGCTTTGATGCTGCACAGTACAAAGGTGCTGCGAGGACAGCTGGCAGCGATTTTCTTTTCCCCGAAATACGAAGGTGCCTCTGTGACAAACTGTACGCTTAGCGGCGGCGCAGCGAGCTGAATTTGGAAGGACTGTGGGAACCGGCGCGCGTCTCCTGGATGCATCTGGAGCTCGGGAGAAGCTCGGCTCGAGACAATGCTGCGCTTGATGAATGCAGGAAGTGACACAAAAATATGTCACTGTGACTCGGGTCACGAGCAGATGCTGAACATTACAGCTGATGGTTTGACGGGCGTCTGTTGGCGTGACCTCGCTGCATCGCTTTCTTCTCCAGCTGTAGAGGAAGCTGGTGAAGTCCAACAGCTCCTCAGTAGACGCTCATTTCTTTCACATGGCAAGCTTTGATTGACAACATGCTGCTCCCATGAGGAAGACGCCTCCTCTTCCCTCTTGAGAGCTCCTTCGCAATCAGCCTGGCTTTAACATACGTCTCTGTGCTCACGTGTACACTGCTGCTCTTTTATATAAGGATGATTTGGGATGACACTATGCCTTCAGAGGACCATCTAAACCCTGCATGACTCTTTTATTGCCTTTATTCCTCATTGATGTATTCATTTGTTTCACTTCCCCGTGCGTTCGTGGCAGACTCATTCAGGCGCTTCAAAGGGAGCCTCGCTGTTTTCTTTTTTTTGTGTGTGTGTGTGTGCAAAGGAGAGTGTGTCGTTGCTATGGCAGCATCTTTTTGGAAGGCGAGGCACCGCAAAGATTTTAAACCCAAAAGGTTTTTCTGTTTTGCTGCCACAGGGTTGTACGTGTGCTGGAGCATGTGTCCCTGTGTATTAAGCCTGCAAAAAAAACAAAAAAACCCGACCACATCGACTGCTGCAGTGCTCAGATTGCTTAAGGTTGCATTTTTCTTTTCTCCATGATCAAGCCCGGTAAACAATGTTCTCTGGTGTTGCGCTAAATATGGACACGAAATCATTAGTTTCATTTCCCCCTCCGCATTCAAAATGAGCAACCTTCACCATCAGCATGTTGTATGTATTGAGGCTAGTGCAGGTGCAAAGACACATCCTGCAAGCACCGGACCTTTTCTATCAGTCAGGGTTGCACACGCTGTGCATGTTTGCTGCTTTCTGCTGCTTCTATTGTATCAGGCCTTGTTTCTTACACAATAATAGTGCAGTGCTAGTGTGTTCAGTTGCTGTGCAGGTATCTCTGTTTTAATCACCACATGCAAAAATCATTAGATTGACACACCTGTGAGCGCCGTAACTAATGAAGTTGGGATGTTTTTGCTGCGTGAATTCTCGGTGCTTGATTCATTGCATTGTTAAACGCCCACGGTGGAAATAGAACTTGATGGAAATGCCACACTTGAAAAGATTCAGTTCAGACCTCCAAAGACTCGCCAGCTGCAATCCAAGAGAGTGTGGAAAAGAAGGTCGGGAAGGACGAGCACAACTTTTTTCTGTGGGCTCTGATTGTCAGGCTGCTTCCCTCCATCTTCCCTCCTCGGCCTCTCGGCGCCTGTGTTTTGCAGCCATTCACTTCTGGTCCCCCGTCAGTCGTCTCAGAGGCTCATCTCTCTGCCTTCTCTGAGACTCCTGAATGAGATTTTTGCTCTCCGGGGTGCGACATGGAAATGAGGGGTTCGAACCCTCATTTGTTTCCACTTGTCCTCCTTCGCCCTCTCTTCTTTTTTATCATACTCCAGTGTTTTCTATATATCTTTCCTATTGTTCTTGCAGTCTCTCAAAACTTTTTCTTCCCCCCTCCTCTTCCCCCGTTTCCCTTAAAGCCCTCATCTCCCTCGATCAACATGAGCCAAACCAGCAGCGTATCGTCCCCCTGTGGGCTCATTAAGGTTAGATCAAGGTCGAAGCCTCGAAAGCTTTCCGATACTTTTTGACTGGAAAAAAAACAAAAAAAAATCCCTCGTGTTCTCTCCCCGAGTCTCCGGCCAGCAGCAGCAGCAGCAGGAGCAGCAGCAGCAACCTTCACTTCGCAGCTCCTCCTCCTACCCCCTCCGAGAACCAGGCTGACCACCAGCCAAGATCAATGAACATTTACTCCTCTCCTTTTCTTCAGAGAGATAAAAGTCCAAAGAAGACAGAGACGGCGAGAGGAAAAAACCCACCCAGCTCCGGGCCGCTTCCCCTCCCCTCCGAAGTTCGACAGTGCAGGCTTGGTTCAGCTCCTGCTCAGAACAGAAGACCTGCCAAGATTAAACCACGATGGAGTGATTTTTTCCCCTCCCCTTGCTTCTCTTTTTTTTGAAACAAATAATTCCATCCGTAATAGAGGTGCAAGGCTACAATTGGATTTCATGCTTTTGTGTCGTGCAGCCGAGTCCTGAATAGAAAGCGTGATCCAGATTTGATGGAATCAGCAGCAGTGGAGTCAGCAACAGCCGGGATTAAATACATCCTGCTTTCTGGCCAATCACGTCCACTGACAGCAGGAATCCATGTTGCTCCGAGAGCTGGAACTCATCCCTGTGGACAGCACGGCGATGTCACTGGATCCCTTCTCCTGCACCCATGGGACTCTCTACCTGTCTGCTTTGTTCTTGTCCTCAGAAGCCCTTTCTCCACGCCTTGCTGTAGATTTCATATGCAGGTTCACAGCAGCAGATGTTTGAAGATTAATAGCCAGCGAGAAAAATGTTGTTTTTTGGAACGCGCGCCGCTTCCACGGGGTCACGGAAATATTGAGTGAGTTACGGTATCGGCAGCATCTCAAGGTCAGGAGTGGCCACATCCATGCGAGTACTCCACAGTAAACCCCTCCGCATTCGCAAACAAGCGCCGGGTCAACGGGCAGGTGAAGGCGGGCGGGCGCATACCCCGGACACATACAGAGAGAGGTGCTGGAGTGTGCGCTGAAAGGCAAGTGACCACGGATGTCGCAGAGAGGAGGAGGGCAAAAAAAAGGCAATCTGAGAAATCGTCGAGCGTCTTCCTCAGAGAGAGAGCGAGAGAGAGAGAGAGTACGGCAGGAGAGAGACGCCACCACATTACAACACCATCGCTTCTATGTTATACTCTCAACATCCGCTTTACGCTGCTGCTTCCCTGCTGTTGCGCACACATTAGTATTGGCTGACACACACCACATACATTAGTATGAGCTGTCAGCTGGAGCTCTAACAACCAGCAAGAGAGGGACCAGTTGAATGGTGATGGTGGCAAAAGAAGCAGCAGTAGATACAGTGTTGGCCAACACGCTGAAGTGTTATCACTGTAGCTGCACTGTATAATGATGAGGGTTGTTATAAAACACACATCTCTTCCCCCTCTGAGCTGGAACGCGTCGAGCGCCGGCCTCAGTCAGTCAGACCTAATGAGTCTCGGCGGCTCTCTCGGCGATCCTGACGACAGAGTCGGTCCTTATCCTTTTGATGTCCATCTGTTGACATAAGTGACGGTGGACCGCAGTGGGTTTCTTTTAGTTGCTAATGGCAACACTCGAGGATGACCAGAGACCCGGCCCTGCCTGGGTTACTGCCCGGAGGAGCACAGGATGAGCTGGGCTGTACCCCGCAGTCACTGTCTCAACAGTTTCAACCTTTTTAGTCGAGACATGCGAGTGTGTGTGTGTGTGTGTGTGTGTGTGTGTGTGTGTGTGTGTGTGTAACTGTAGATCAGTGGTGAGAGCACAGCGAGGATAGTTTTGACTTCCTTTGCTTGTTTCAAGTCAAATCTTGAACAAGCTGCTTTTTATTTGAATTAGCAAAAAATCTTTGTCTTCTAAATGTGATAACATGTTTGACTTAAGCATAATCTACTTGGTAAGAGTTTGTTTTTTGCAGTGTTGCTATTGTGTGAAGTGTCTCAAAGTATTGTGAAATGTGAGGGAAGTCCTCCTGCTCTGGCAGCTTTACGTCTCAGTAAACTGTCGTTTTGTGGGAAAAAAATTAAAATGACAGGTAACAAAACATTCTGACATCCTTTTTTGCGACCTTGTCACTCAAAATGACAGACGACAGATCGAGCAAAGCCTTAGTTTTTACACACCAGGGGTGTTTTGTGTTTTTTGTACTGCTAAGATGTCAACATGTTTTGTCGCACAATTCAACAAAACTGATGTCAACAACTTGTGAAATTTGCGTCACAGCAGTGGTGACGGGATACTTTCCATGAGTCCACCTCGGCCATGAATGCCCTGGCGTCATGGCGCACTGTGGACGCTACCTCCGAACTGAGCCTCCACCCGTCCTCCTCCCAACAAAGCTGGACATTCATCCGCCAGCACTTCCGTTTGCTGTCAAGCTCCAGTTGATGCATTGTTAGGCTGCCGGGCTTCTGCTGTCCTGCTGGCAGATGCTAATGAAAAGAATAAGTCTGTTCTTACACAGTGAATTAGTATGTCTCTCACTTGACAGGCTCTTGCTTTATACCGGAATGTGTGTTTGTGCGCACTGCTCGTGAGCCAAAGCGGCAGCGCGACAGTGATGAACGAGCAGCCGGATGGCGGCGTTACACTTTTGCACCTGATGATGCAGAGTGGGAGATGATCTTTACCGTTATTGTCACAATCAGCAAAGAAAACCCCGCCCCCAGGAGACACACATATGCACATGCAAACACAAACGTGCACACAACAGCAAAAGCTTTTGCCTATTTCGCTTGCGCAGGGAAGCCGACGCCTCAAGACCTTTGTCAGGCTTTTCTCCTTTGATTTATTTTAACTAAAGGCGTTCTCTTCTTTGTTTTGTCCCAGTATTTAAGGATGCGGCATGTGTATCCTCCATCCTTCATAGAAAACAATGCATATTGGTTGAATCGTTCATCTGTGGCTCTTCACACTGTCTCTCAAGGCTGAAGCAATTCCTCTGCTGACAAATGGCAGGAGGAGAGGGGGGGATAAATTCCAATATGTGTGGATCACTCCTGGGCCCAAACACGCCGCATGAGCAGTGCAGAAGTATATTTTCCCAGGTAGCAGCTCACAGCACCAGGAACATAAATGTCAGTGTTCTGACTCGTACTGAACTTTATTGAGTGCACTTATCTGCTCCCCTCAGGCTGCAGAATCTTAGTGAAAATGACTCGTGTTCCCTGTGCAGTGCCCTTCATGTGTCCCGTCTGACTGTCTGGAATTCACCCAAAGTGCGAGAAAATCCAGAATAAGAGTGCAAAGAACTTTTTGGCAGGTTTGGTTGCAGCTGGCCTGTGAGTTTCAAAGGCAAGACTGAACACGCTTGGATCATGGAGGACTGCAAATACAAGTATAGGGCACAGGGACTGCAGAGGGAAAAGGGACAAGCATGTACGGGCAGCATGTAAAGATTGGAATCGCTCACCATTAAGGGAAGAAAGATAGAGTCTTGTCACCTTAATTAGCCAGGGTAAGGGAGTGTAACCTTGATCACACGCTAGTGCTAACGGCTAATGAGTGGTGAGATTGCTTTGCAGGGACACGCATTAGCGTGTGTAGCTTTCAGATGGCGAGATGAGGGCGGGGTTGAGGTAGTTGCAGCAAAGACAAAGACCTGGGGAGGCAAAGTATCCAGCGCTCCCCCGGCGCCCACATGAAACAAACTCTTTCCATTTGGGTCTAAACTCCAGGGACCTGGAAAATAAGCGAGAGGGAGCGGAGAAGGAGGGCCCCTCGATTGAGAAGGCTGCAAGTCAGCAGGATTTCCTGGCTGTTCTCCCCCCCCCCTTCTTCATTTTTCCTCCTACAGCCTCTCTTTCTTTCTTTCCATTTGCTGGAAATAAACACGCTCTGACGGATCCTCTCATGTGAGGACATGCTTCACATTGCACAGGACACATCAGCCGCGGAGGGGTGTGTTGTGTACGTGCTGCCGATGTGCGCGTTCGCCGCTATATCGAGATTTTGTTGACAAGTAAATATCTGGATTGATTTTCCAAAGGTCTCAGAAAGACTGAATCATATAATGTGTTCTTGACATCTTATTTCATCAGACTTTGATGAATCTGAAGGGGAGGGCTGGTATCGATTATACCCGGAGAGCCAATAGTTCATGATCATTACTAACATGAAGACATTTCCATCTGCCAGTTATTGGCTAGTCCCAGTCAATTTAGTTAAGTACACAGGGGGATTTGTGTCCCACATTGGGCTCCTCCACCTCTGACTGCTCGCATGCCAAATTTGTCTACCTCTTCCAAGCTCCACCCATTCGCCCTTCCATCCCCCTTTCTTCTCTGCCACTGGTTACGCAGGCTCCTGCCCTCTCCATTTTCTCCTCTCTCCACTTAATTAACCCATTGATCAGGACGCTCATAAATTAGTCCTCTGGAGAGGCCCTCATAGAGCACTTTCCCCTTCCTCTAACACCCTTCGTACTTTCATTGGCTGCACTGTTGCAGAGAAGGTCCCTGGGCCACCCGAGCAAGCAGTTGTCATCATCTGAAGCCAAATGTATTTTTTCTGAATTTTCAAGTCGAGTCGGTTGCTCAGAGGCCAAGTGGAGAACAGGGAGCCGTGGTTTCGGTCTCTCCTGCCCGTGCACAACCCCTCATTCATTCCTCGCGCACAGCTCGACCTTTTCATGGCACCCCCCTTATGTCTCTAAATGGTTTCCCCCCCTTCCTTCCGTCTCTCTCGCTCTCCCTCTCTTTCTCCCTCTCTTGCTCTCTGACCTGTTCTCCAGTGCAGGGTACCGGGTGCCTACTCAGAGATTTGGCCAATTAGGAGAAGTTCAGAGATCATTATGAAGCGAGGCCTCTCTCTCACTCCCTCCTCAGAATGACCCACTTCTCTCTTTTTTCCCCAGTTTGCATGGCGCTTACTGTCAACCAAGTTCCAACCTTTATTTACTCTTTAACACAACCTTCTTTTGGTTCAGTCTCTTCACTTCCCTTTGTTGCCATATGCTTCTTTTATGCCACTTCCAAAACCTCCTGACAAACATCCTTTCAGCAAACTTTGCTGCAATCTCTCTGCAAGCAAATACTCTTCCTCCTCGAGCCTGAGACCAAAGTGTGTGTGTTTTAAGAACCTTCTGTGTGAGAATGGATCTACTTTTTCCAAATCATCATCTTGATGTTGTCAGTTGAAGAATGCGATTGTGCTTTGAGCATGTAGCTACTCTTGTCGATCGGTCAACTCATCGTCCATGTCATTTCCATCTAGCCTGTCCCCCCTGAAGCCCCTCTGAGAGGCTGTGGACCTGAAACTCACTGAACGTTACACTTGAGTCAAACACTGGTGGAAACACCCACACAGCAAACAGATTTCTTGGTCTGCAGTAGATCCGAGAAAAGTGTATTCACGTTTTAATCCTGGAAAATTTCAATTCTGACTTTGACAACCTTCGAGCCGACATCCTGAGATTTCCCAGGCTGGAAACCACTGGTGTGTATTCGTGTCTGACTGAGAGGATCTCCCTGACTATATCACGGCCCCTCAGGGTGGCCAAAGACAACATAAAAACACCATCAACTGCCTTTTACTGTTAGCTGTAGTTTTCAATGGGTTCTCCCTTTGCTGCGTCACAGTTAGCCAGTGTCTAGTTTTCATCGTCACCTTAAGGATTATATAGGAGTCAATGGATCTGAACCAGAGAAATGTGTTGGCTCCAGCCTGGTTCAGGGTGGGTGGATGGCTTGATTTAAAGGCCTGGCTCCCTGCTACATGATTCATTCATATCCGGAGGTCCTTCTGTTAGGCCCACAGCCAGACACGGGAATTTACACCGAGCTGGGAGCTATGTGCGCGCTTGTGGAAAGCAGTTAAATATAGAACGCTTTGGCAACCTGCAGAGGGGAATGCATATGGAAGCGAAATATTTTCTATTAGGATTGTAGCGACAAGAACTTTGTCACGATTAGGCTCTCGTGGGGTAGAGCCTTTTTGGCGCAGGAGAAAATATTCCTCCCCGCTGCCTCAGAGAAGCCGGGTTGGCTCCTCTGCTGCAGCCTTCGCAGCCCCGCCGGGTGCTCCATCAACACTTTCGGGAGGCGAGCGAGGTGTCATCTCTTTGCTGCACATCTCCGGCAGCTCTGCGGGGGTCTGCTCGGAGTCAGGGGGAGCTCTGTCGACTCTATCATGGGGCGCATTATACCTAATTTAGTGATGCTTTCAATTTTCATGTAGAAGCCAGTTACAATAGTTTGTGTAAGTAAGATGGGATGCACAAAAAAAGAAAGAACAACTTCTATACAGGATCTTTTTTCTTTCATTGCTCTCACAGCAGTCTCGCCTGTTTTGCTTTGCTTGATTTTAATGCAACCTTGACAAGTGGTACTTCCTTCTAAAAGGATACCCCCCTTTACAATAGTAATAAAGCCCGACTGAAGCTTGCACCATCCCTTGTGGCCTTCGTGAAGGAAATGAAGGGGAAAAAAAATGTGGCAAAGACGGTGAAGATTCAAAGGTATAGAATGCCTGCAGGGCTGAGAAGAGCCGCGGATGCCCAGGGGTGTGATGAATGGATTCCTTTCTACTCATGTGGTGGCCCACTGTTGCTAAGGCTTGAAGGAAGAGATTCTGGAGAAGACATTATTACTATGTGTATCGTGGGAGAACCGACTCAAACGACTCACCGTTGTATTCGTCCCTCCCTCTGTCTTTTCCCCCTCTCTTTTTGTCTAACAGCAACATCTCTCGCCATGAGAGGCTCGCTGTGTTTTCTCGCGCACCGCGTCGACCACGTCGTGCGGTGGCTTTTATCACCAGTTCTTAACGTCCGGGGGAGTCGGAGCGCCCCGAGTCCTTTGTTGCCTGCCGACATCGCTTTATACATCGCCGGGCTGCGGACTCCCGCGGGTCTCATGGCTCATCTTGTCACGTACATGCAAGGACACACACGTGCAGGTGTACTAGCCGCAGGCATATTCCACTATAGCTGTCAGCGCAGCATAGGAGTAAATATGTTTTAGGGAGTAATCTGATCCGCCAAGTGCCCTCTCCAGCTCCCGAGTCTTCTCCGTACAACAGTTCTAATGCTATTACGCTTACTCCCGTCAAAGCCAGACTTCAAGGTCAGTCACGACAGACAGGGATTTAGAGTCGGAGCTGAGCAGAGAACAAGTCAAACATTGTGGTTTTACGCATTAGAGAAAAATGGTACCCAAGGGTTCTACAAATCAAGGTCAGCGATAACGCTATCACTGGGGGCTGGTTGGGGGGCGATAGAGGGGGAGGTGAGAGGGGGGAGTGCAGCATTAAATACCACCCCAACTTTATCCCTGGAGTGACAGAGTCGACAGAGATTAGCATACCTGTCACACTCAGCATATTTGTACGCATAGTATTATACTCCATAGGCATTTTATTTACACTTGTTCTGTACTGGGGCTCTGTGAATAAGCTATTTACAGTTGATGTTTGCATCACCTGCTCAATCACGGCTTCTGTGAAAATCACATTTATGGATGACAGAGCGGCTTGGCACCTCTGTGCTGCTCCAGTCATATTTCTGCTCCCGCCTCGCTGATTCCACGAACTCTTCCTATTCTTGTTTTTGTGTCACTCACTCGTCGCTGCTCAGTCTGATGAAGGACACGCTCTGGCATCTGTTGAGGTCAATTTCAGTAGACCTGCACCGTTCTGACACGGAAAAGTGACAAAACCAGACATAAAGTGATGGAGGAAGTGGCAGCTGTTTTGTTGAGGGAGTTTCATCTCCCTGAGCTCAACTTTGTCAGTCGTATTCATGCAAACTTCAAGAAGCATTCTTTAGGTAGTGGTGCGAGGTGCAGCTGAATAGGGATAAATGTGTAATCACTGGAAGCCATGATCTTTTGAAGCATTACACATACCGAACATGTGTATCAATACTGTGCCAGGCACACGTATGAGGAGCTCATTTCCTCCCCATGAAAAGACTTGGCGGCGCATGATTCTTTAAAAACCCACTGCTCCCACCTCCTGCACCTTAATCCCCATCATTATCCTCAACCTGGAAGCAGTGAAGTGGTGGGAAATTATGACTTGCAGCCAGTCATCATGAAAAAGCTCGGCTCAGCTGATGCCAGCTCCAGAGCAGACGGCATCAGACCGGGGGGGGAGGGGCCTTTTTCTTTTTTTCCTTCCATAGCTGCCCTCTCTCTCTCTCTCTCTCTCTCTCTCTCTCTCTCTCTCTCTCTCTCTCTCTCTCTCTCTCTAGATTATGGTTTTCACGAATATCTGACGTCAAACACTAAAAACATAAAAGATTGCAATCAGCTGTCGAAAAATATAATTTGACATCAAAACAGTTTTACATCCCACCTCATTCCCACCCGTGTACCTGTTTAGCTGTGACACGCCGAATCAGAACGCGCCACGTTATCTTTAACTGATGGCGCTTTACCGCAACGAGGCGGCGAGCATCATTCACTTGGCTGTCTGGGCGCCGGTGATGGAATAGCTGCCGGGGCAGAGGACCGCTGCCAGCTCCTTGCACCACACTGTGGGAGACGCATGAAGCCCGATCACCATTTAAACAAGCCGCGAATGTTGTATGAAGTGCTTCCAAGGTGTCCTGGAGAGATGAACGCGAGGATAAAGGGAGATAAATTAATTAAAAAGCTGCTTTCTAATTTGCACTCTGTGATTTACCTGGGTAGGATCTGCATTGTTCTGTATGGGTACTGCTACCACATCGCTCCGTGCACAGAGCTGCATGCGTTGCATAAGTCGGGGCTCATACGCGCCTCCGACGTTTTCTTAAGTGTTGTACACTCTCAGCACTTCCACCGGCTCGCCTTGTGGGAGCTCGCACACTTTAATGTTGGATACACAAACAGCTGTGTGTGCACGCGACATGTACACAGTGAATTGGATCACGCAAGGTCACCTGAGAATTTGTGAGGAGGGAACATGCAGGAAACACAGATTGAACTCAGTTGTGCACGAGCGACAAATTCAGATGATCAAACTGAGACATGCACATTCATTCATGGATGAACCTCATGTCCCACTTCCACACACTCTCTTCCTGCTTGATTGACAGACGCACATCTGTAGCATACACGCATATCACACGATCCCATCCCACTGCAGGCTTGTGTTGTAGTTATCTTTGATTATTAACAGTGTTAGTCTATTTATTGCTTTGTGGCACAAATGTGCACAAAGTCCCCTGACAAGTTTGAGGCTATTACACCTCAGTAGTTTCCCCATCAAGCAAAATATTAGTTTCCCTGCTCTAAGTATCCCTCCCGATCAAAACCCATCAGTCAGAGCTTCTACCTGATGTGAGGTGAAGTATGGAAATCCAAGCACCCAGGATAATTCTGCCTGTCTGCTCGCATTCGGGTTTGTTGTCTTTACAGCTCCCACCCCTCTTTACCCGTCTGTTGGCCAATATTTGGAACATTCAAACCATTCAGCGTCAACAAAACGTTCCTGGAAATGATTTGTAAAGGGGAAAATGCTGCCGTGATACAGTGAAGACGTTTTAGGTGATGCGGTTTGCTGTGGCGCAGCAGAACGCAGCGGTGGACATTACTGTCACAGGACGTCCTGAGCAGGAGGCGGGACAGGTTGGGAAGCAGGAAACGCCATCGTAGGGAAATCATTTTGAATAGATAGAGAAGGAAATCTATGATTTATTGATTTTGTTGGTCATTATTTCGTATGATTCTCTCAATGTCCAGTTGTTTTCCTACTTTCTATCCAACCATTTATCTGTATGGCTTAATGTGTGGAAAAGACCCTCCGACTGGGGTCTCTGTCGTGTGTTTGTTATTAAGCACCAGTTTTCCTGGAGACGCACCAGCAGTGAGCGGCCTGTTTGTCCAGGAGGAGTTCAGGTACAGTGAGCATCTTGAATTGGCAAAACGAAAATGATACACGACTCCACTCGCGTGTGAAATTATCTGGATCACAAAGAATCCGTGCTGCCGGTTTAGTCGCAATGAAAAACAACAAACCCAAATGTTTTTCAGACCAAAAGTTAATTTGGAGAAAAAGAAAAACAACTTTGATGAGTTTGAAAATGTCGCTCAACGACTTTTCCTATTAAAGAAGCGTCTGTAGAAAGGTTACAACATGGAGAAAAAACATTTTCTCAATAGCCTGATCAGATGTGCTTTGTTTTAATTGGCCAAGTAAACGATGAGATTTAAGGTGGAACTTGAACTCAAAATGAGACATCCAGCATGTTGCCATATTGCAATTCATTGTGATATGTTAAACTGCAACTCCTTCACTCGGGGTCATGCCTGCACAGCTTAGCAGCCTTTTGTGTACCGGCGTTCAGGCCTATTCTAACTTCCTGATCCATTTCTCGCTTTTATCCCGCCTGCTCTCTGCCGCTTCCTGTGTGGCCTCCACCGGCGCTTATGTAAGGCCCAAAGCAGGTGTTGCGGAGAGATTGTGTTTTGCAGGCTATTTCTGGGCGCAGGTGGACGCAGGCAGTCAAAGCAACACATCGGCGCTCCCCAGACGATCCCGTCACTCGGGAGCCCAGATGTTTCGGCTCTGGCAGAAATAGACCCGAGCGAGTCGCTTTAAGTGTGTGGAGGCGCACTGTTGTTCTGAGCTACTTTGCACTGACACTTGAAGGAAAACTGGAAGTGCAGGAAAGAAAATGCAGCGATTGCATCTCCGCATGTGCGGCCTCGAATGCATTTATCTCGCACTTTGGGACGGCTGTGACACTGGTTTAATGGCTTTGGGGTCTTTTTTTTCTCCTTTGCACATGCAGCACGCCTGCTGCGTGTGGGAGATAAACATTGTACAGGCTACATGTTTATCTGCAGGTAAAATACAGCACAGGAACCGTCTCCATAATTGCGCCACTCAGCCGATAAGGGAGGAAATGGGATCTGGCGTGTCGACGGGGCTTTGGGAGTGAAACATTTCGCCGAACATACGTGTACATATGTGAACGTTTCGTGGCAAGAATGGCGCGTCACGTGGAGATTAGAGCCCCCGTACCAATGATAAGGGTGGCTTTTAGAGAGCGACGCGTAGCCGAACCGATGCGGCTGCTGATGTGAAGGATTATCCCATTACTGAGACCTGGGCATTAGCACTCAGCCACTCACCTCAGGGAATGACAGACGGACAGAGCAGGTTGGGGGGGGGGGGGGTGACGAGGACCTTGCCAGAGAGTGGAGGAGGAGGGGTTTCTTTGGATGAAAGGGATGAGGAAGAAATGGGAGAGGAAAGTGAAAGTGATGGAGAAGGGAACGAGAGGGAGATAGCAGGGAGGGGGCATAAAAGAAAAGGCTGAAAGAGCAGCGGTGAAGTGAGAGAAGGCGCTTCTGCAGGGCGGATAGAAATAGAAGGAGGGAAAAGCAGCAGCAGCAGCAAAAGTGAAACCAAGACATTACAAGATGGGTGGAAGGGAGAAGCTGGAATGCCAGATAAAAGCCGATGATGAAGATTTGATAGTGTGGCCGTGAAAGAGAGAGGGAGCGAGTGCATTAGGGAACAAAACCATGAATGATGCATCAAAGAAAGGACTGTAGGAGTTATTGGGGCTGGAGGTGGGTTGAGAGGGGGGTCATTTGAAAGAGAATCTTTTAAAAAGAGGAAAGAAAGGCAACTGGCAACAAAGGGGGAGAGCAGGATTAATGCGGGCGGTGCTCAGACGAAGGAGAAATGGAAAGAAAAAAGGGAAACGTGCGACGTTTGAGGTGACTGAGAGGAGTTATTCCTGGACCAGAGTGACGAACAGGGAGCGGTATAAGATTTCGAAGAATGGGGACGGTGACACGCGCGAGAGCAGAGAGGAGAAAATGGAAGAAAGGGGAGAATATGGCCGCGGAGGAAAGGACAGAAAGAAAGAGGGGAAGGCTGATGAAAACGGAGGACAGGTCATTATTCTGTCAACCTCTGTCCCCGGTGGATTGATCCGGTGGTGGAGCTCGCCCACACACACACACGCGCGCGCACACTCGGGGCCAATAGACGGTGAACCTGCATTGATTTGATTGGGGTCCTGTCTGGTCCTGTGTTGGCTTGTTGTTTACGAGTTACTTGTGGAGAACATCGGGGGGTTGGAGGCACGTGCAGCCTGTGGGAACTTCAGCAGCCCCATACTGCTAACTTTCAGTCCAGAGTGCAGAGTCTATAAATGCAGTGCTCTTATTTTGTAAAATCAGATTGTTTGATGCATTTGGAGGTGACTGTTGGTGTTGGTGGCGCAGTAGATATCATGTGGTCATGAAACTTGTCGAACTCGATGCTTATGTGCTGTTACTGCGACAATAATCACCCAGAAGAACCATTAGGGATTCCTTGTAGCGCGGGGATATTGAACGTGAAATGATGGGTGCCACGAGGCTCGGCTGCCCTCAGAGATTTGTCAGGCTGGGTGTCATTAAATCCATCATGGGCCTATTTTTTTTTTAACTTGCCAGCAAGAGAACCATTTACATGATCATTTCTGTCTGAAGGGAGCGAAGCGGAGCGGCTGTGTCTGCACAGGTCGCGCGGCAGATGTAAAAAGTTGCATCCTGAAACGCTACAGCTCCACTTCCCAGCAGCAGCTACGACGTCAGGCTGCATGAAATTACTGTTGTTTCTTCGGTGACACGCAGAGAAATTGAAGTAATAGAAGCTGCGGCCTAAACAAGAGTCGGGTGCTAACGGGAGATTGGGAGGACACGAGAAACAACTCAAGTCAAGGAATAAATGTCAGTGATTATGTTCCAATTGATGCAAGAGTCTAAAAAGATCAAACTGTGATTAAGTATGATTACCGTCAAAACGATGGTATTTGAATTGCACATCTCGAAGGAAACAGGAGAGTGACATTTTCTAGAATCTGAAGCAGACCTTCGCCGTCTTTTGTTGTCCTGATGAAGGCGCCTGCTTCTCTATGTTATACTTGAATTGAGAACTCGTGCCCTCAAGTGGTGCTGGCAGATATTTCAAGAATGCAGGAAAGTCGTAGGAAGAAACACCACCATTTCCTAAGAATAAGTAAGAGAGAGTAAAAACTGCCACAACACAGAAATCAGGAAAGTCTCATTCTGTATTGTGCAAATTGTCTGTTCATATCTTCAAAATAAGAGCGTCAGGCGTTGACGGTTACTTCAACAGTCACATGCATGTTATGTGTTGGAATAATCTCACTCTTTTACATAATAGTGTAACCTTTTGACCTCGTCGGTTTAGTTCTAAAGAAAAAGGGCCGGAAGTTAACAAACGTGGTCACCTGCACGATAAAAGGTTAAGGCCAGCAGAAGGAGCTTCCTTTGGTTTGTCAAGATGGCAGAGAAGTGGAACATATGGGCGCTTTTAATGCCTCTGTGTATGAGTGCAAACGACTGCACAGGAAACACGGTAGCACTCGGGTTTATTCTTAGTAACCTTTCAAAATGTACAGCTGCTGCAGCGCGCGGCGTCAGTACGCGATGTATGCTGTCAGGTCAAAGGCTGCTGGATGACCGAGAGACGAACAGTGGATGCGCCAGATGCCAGTTCAGTCATAATACTGCCAGTCTTCAGCACATGTGCGGGAGCATCGCGAAGGCTGTAATGGAGAAATCCAAATGTCATCTGTTAGTCAGATGGCTGCCAAGAAAGATGCAGTTATCTGCCCCCCGATCCGCCGCTCCCGATTCTCTGGAAAAATGACAGGGCTTAATTTGTCTCTAAATTATCCCTCCCAGCCCGAGCTCGCCAGCCAGTCGAGAATTTGTCATCCTCTGGCCGCCGAGGCAGGAGGCGAGCGGCGAGAGGCGGGCCGGCCGACTGGGAGCCCACGATGCCGCTGAGCCGCCAGCCAATGGCCTTCCTGC
This sequence comes from Malacoctenus tetranemus, assembly GCA_032274765.1. Taxonomy (NCBI): domain Eukaryota; kingdom Metazoa; phylum Chordata; class Actinopteri; order Blenniiformes; family Labrisomidae; genus Malacoctenus; species Malacoctenus tetranemus. Next base: position 6,916,128 of record JAUESF010000057.1, read on the forward strand.
AATTAGTGCCATTACTTCCACTCGTCTGCTGTTTTTTTTCTTTTCTTCTTCTTCTCCCCCCCCCCCCCGCTGCCACCGGAGGGGAGCGCGCGCAGCGTGGAAGAGCGAGCGGCAGCTCGCGTGGGCACAAAACAATCAGTTTGTGCCAGGTCGAGATTGACCGCAGTGTGATGAGTGGGATGAAGTGTCACACGCGGCGGCGCTCTCAGCCTGCCCGCAGTTATTGTTTATGAAATACCAGGAGGCCCATGTCAACACTCAACACAGTCCAATTTTATAAGCAGTAGAAGATTGTGTCAGAACCACAATTTCACCAGTCACAAACTGTTGTTGTGTTTTTTTTTTATGCTGCTTATTTCCCCACAGAGACGAAAAAATGTGATATAGGAGAGAAAAAATTACTTCTGGAATCGCTGCTGCTTCTTCTCTTTTTCTTTTTTTAAGCAAAACTGTATCAACACACTTAATGGAGAAACAAACTACGGAGGTATTGCGGTGCAGCAGCGAGTGTTCAAAAGTGAGTCGGTAATGCAGGTGTTATCAACAAGTAAATGGACGCGCCGGAGCAAAACGTGGGAAAAAGGGCCAGGTTGAACGCATTAAGGGCGTGTTTCCCCTCATTCCAGAGTGGGAAGCATTTAACGTGAGAGCGCTGCTCTGACAACCCTGCATTGCTTTTTATTAGAGCGGGTCTGCAGGAAAAAGAGCCGCAGAGAAGGAGCGGTTTTTATGTCGATGTGGTGGAACTGCAGGGGGGCCAACGCTCGCCGTCCACGCCGCGAGCACACTGTGGGCCGTACTCGTGTAGCTTCACCCAGCGTAGCATCACAGCGAGCACCATCGGTTAGGAAAAAGACGAATTGATTGGAGTTTTCTTGTTGCTCTTCAGCCTGAAGTTTGCCTGAGTATCCTCCCTAATCATCAACCGTGGAAAAAAAACCCAGCGAGGTTAAAATCCGTCACTTTCAGGCAGATCCTGTTTCTTATTGCGCTTTTACGATCAATCATATATATGGTTTTTATTGTTCTTAGAGTTGCAAAGCCCCCTTTGCCTCAGCTCCGTTAAAAGTAATTGGGCAGCGTCATTGTTTATGAGCTGTGGATGAGCCAAGTCCGCCGGGTCATTGTCACAGCGGCGCCAGAGAGGACGGATGGCGCTCGCTTCTACCGGGGCCACCTCGCCATCGATCGCCGGGCCCGACAAAGAAGCTGTCGCGAACAAACGCACCGACAAATCATGCACGCATGCAGAGTTGGGAGGTTCAGGAAGCGCCACAGGTGTTGGATGGCGCCCTCTTGGCATGAGTCGGGTGGTTTTTGTGGGTCTCGTTAAAAGTGGGCCCGGTTTAACAGATGTCCCCAGATTGTGGCGCGGTGAGAGGAGCGCTCTGGTGGTGGCAGAAGATGAAGCCTGCTCGTGCAGGGCGCTGCGGTGCTCTGCTGGCAGGAGAAATCAGAAGTGCTGGGAAAGCCTGGAGGGGTTTGTGTTGCAAAGGTGCAAACAAATACAAGTACACTGTGGAAGTGAAGCGCACACGGCAAATTTTGACATGCATGGACTAAAAAAGCCACACATGCACACAAACACACACACACACACACACACACACACTTGGAGTGTCCTGCCTCTTACTCTGCACTTGAAGCTGAAGCCTGTCAGCCCACAAGTGGTCGAGAAAGGAGCAGGAGAGCCTCGGAGTCGAGATGACCCGGGCTGATTAGGAAGTGGGGGGCGTTTTTTTTCCCCTCCTTGTGCAAAGATAATAATGACAACCCCAGCAGTCCCCTCGGCCTCAGCCAACTGATGCTGAGGACCTCGTGGAGAGGAGCTGGAGTGGATGGTGGGTGGAGGTTCAGCTCTTCAGGTAGATCGCCGGTGCCGGCAGTAAAGTTGTGGGTTTTTTTTGTTTTTTTTTTTTAGACAAGCTTGAGGTTGTTAGTGAGAGAAGTGAAAGCAGTGCGAGGGTGTGGATGTAAATGTCAGTAAAATCACCCCTCTGTGTCGTAGTTGTGCTCCTGCTGTGTTACTCTGGATTCTGCCGGTTGGGAAAGATTATGTGGAAACTGTAGCAGCCAACTAGAAGGGCACCTGGCAGAGTGCACACCTCCACCAGGACGCCTGTGGCAGTGCTCCCGGACGTGCATTGGGCAGAACGCAGAAGGAGTGTGACTTTTTCATAGTCCCTACTCTCCATTGCGAGATGTTTACAGACTCAGAAACCAACCAACCAACAAACAAGGGTGATATAAACTCCTCAGCAGAGGTAATTAAAAGGGGCTCCGACACGTTGAGCTTATTCAGTATGGAGGACACCACTCAGCCTGTGAAGGAAGCTGCCGAACACCACAGTGGAGACATGGCGGCCTGCGTCTCTACTCACCCTCCTCCAGTCAGTGTTCTGCACTTCAAATCCTTCATTTCTTCCAAATAATTGTTAGTGACAATGACATTCGACAATATCACAATTCCTTGTGATCTGTCGAGCGAGAGTGCCGCCAGCAGTGATCGATTTTCAGCTTTGCAAGTCTATGCAAACTTCAAAATAAAAGCTCAGTCGTAGAGACACAGAGAGAGAGAGACGGAGACGTGCCTGCCATGATACCCTCCATATGTAACATTCATTACTCCTCCCAAAAAGTCGGCGCTGCTGGATGGAGTGGACTCGTGCCGTGATTGGCTGGCGGGGAGCCACTGTGAGCGGCACCGTGTTGCTCTGCAGCTCCTCCACCCCCAACCCCCCCCCCCTCCATCTCTGCTTGTCCTCAGTCACCTCTCTCCTCCCCCCTCCCTCCCTTGCCTGCTCCCCCTCTTGCGTTCTGAGGGTTGTGTGTGCAAACCAAAACTTCTCAAATGAAAAAGGCTTATTATTCCAATAAGACTATTGACTCACCCCCCCCCCACACACACACACACGACAAAGTTAAATAGACAGACTGACTCACAGATATGCACACATCAAATAGGGGCAGAGGCACGTTGAAATACAAACAGACTGAGAAGCACGCACACACACCATGGAGACACAAATACATGGGAGGGATGCAATGAACACACACACACACACACACACACACACACACACACACACACACACACACACACACACACACACACACAC
>JAUESF010000057.1:6930324-6945104 GCA_032274765.1 Malacoctenus tetranemus
AGTCGGGTGAGAACAGAAATGAAGCCCTCATGACATAAATCAGGACACTTTGACAAGATAAAATGAATCCCATAGAATTGGAGAGTCTGAGTTCTCCCAAAAACACATGTATGATGTTCAGGCCAAGTGAGCCATACTTTCGGCTGAGTTTGAAGCCTGCAGGAAACAGAACTGCTGTAAGTCAACGCGCGGCCCTGAGAGGACGCGGGAACACAACTCCGTGTGTGGGGTTGCGTATGGCGGCGACCAGGTGCAGTGTAAAAGATTGCGGTCAGAGGTTTCGCCTCCGTGTGCCCGCTGGACCGCGACAACACTGAAACACAAGAGGGATGAAGCGGGAGAGAGGGGGACGCGGGGAAACGCGGGGGTCGACGCCGGAGCGCAGAATGATGAAAGCGCTCGCGGAGATTTAAAGGCACCATAGGATCCAAGGTTAGCTGGCGAGAGGGGGGCAGCGGAAGGACACCGAGCTGCCAGGAATCGGAGGAAGTGAATCACACACACAGAGACAAAACTCCACGTGTGGAAAAATATGTAATTCCAATCGTGTCCCCAACCCTGACCCATACTTTTAATTTGAAGGAAAAGCATACGAATGACACACCAGCTTAGGGAAGGGAAGAAAAAAACCTCACACACCAAGGTGAATATAATTATGTGATTTAATTTGGGGATAAACTCAAAATTGATGTGGAAATCTTAATTAAGATAAGAGTACTCTCACACACAAGTCCTTGCACTTACGCAGCCGTATCTCTCCCACATGACTGCACACATTTCTAATAATCCGTCCGCTTCACATACACTTCCCAGCCGCTCTCCTCCAAATTACCACTCTGTCTACTTTTAAAGCTGGGAAGGTTTTTTCAGGCGCCGTGGTCCAGTCAGGTGGACGGGTCGGGGTGGCCGGACACGAGACACGCTGGAGAGCTTATTTTGCCAAGTTTCACTCAGTCACTTTGGGTCTGAGTGACGTTTGTGATCCGGGACTTACGGTGGGGACGGTGGACGAGCTGTGCAGGAGGTGGAAACAGGATTGGTTAACAGGTGTCTTGGCGGAGGTACACGCTCTACCGAGTGTCTTCAAGTAGTTGGGGTGCAACATTAAAGCCTTGTGGTTCTCCCTGGTCTGCTCTCTACTATACATTGAAACCAGTCACATTTTCATTTCCTGTCCCAGGCGACAGAAACAATTTGATTCCAGTGAATGCAACTAAAACAACCAACATTCCCACTTGGCAGAAGGAAAACATCAATTTCTCCATTAACCCCCATGAGCCCCAGCGCGACATGTGTTGATCTCAGTGGGGGTTGGTCACAGCCGATATTCTTGGTTCCTTTTGGCTCCTAAATGGTCCACTGGTGACATTTGCTCCAATTAGCCTCCCCCCTATCTGCTTGTTTTAGATCACTGCTAAGTGGTGGGAGATGAGAGGCCCCGCCGCCGCCGCCAAAGCCCACATCTCCTGCAGATGAGCCATATTCTCCTGAGCCGTGACCGCGGCAGTCATTTTAAACGTCCCCCCGTCACTGCAGCCATTACACACCTCGTTGGATTAAAACTAAGTGGTGGAATCACGCTGGAGCCAATGGTGTGATGAAGATGGAAGGGGGGGAGAGGACGCGAGCGAGCACGTCTGTGTACAGCATGTCACCCCATGTCTGGGAACCGCCGAGTGCGTCAGTGTTCATGGACAGTTAATCCCGGCACTGTGTTGGCTCACCGAGAGCACGGAAATGAAAGTCAATCGGTCCTGAAATGTTTTCTGCAGAAGGGATAAAAATTATCTGCTGAACTGGCTCAGATAATTGAGCTTTGGTGCCGAGGCCGCGAGAGTCCTCACGGATGTATGACGGCGGTGTTTCCATGATGCTTTCATCGGTGGGGGTCCGAGAGGGGCAGGTGGGGTTTGATCCCTGCAGCGTCGGTCATCAACTCAGCATCAATCGACTGGTTGGTTCTGTAGTCTGGAAAGTGTCTCCTACTGGTTTGGCTTTGAATGTGCAATTAAGTGTGATCATGCCGGCCCCTCCAAGGTGGAGATTTGGTGGGTGTCATTAATAGTGGTATGTTTTAGTGAGGACACGTGTGTGAGGACAAACAGCCAAAGCAACGAGCTGAGTGAACGGCGGCTTCGTTTGGAGGCGTGTGAAGTCGTGCACGGTGAATATTGGTTAAAGTAGGACAGCATCACTCTCAGGGTCCCCTCGCTGCTTTCTCCCCCTGCATTCTTTCGAGCAAAGGCAAGGAGCGCCGCATGAATAATAAAGAGGAGCATGTACTGTGTGTGTCAGCGCATGTGAGGAAGAGCGAGAGCCTCTCAGCATTATAACAGGTAGCAGCCTAGTTGCTGATGCTGATGTGGTCTCAGTATGCATTTGGACGAGGTTATATAACACATTATGCTGCGTAGCTGGCGAGCGGCGTTGCTGCTATTTATAGAAACGCTTTGATGGAGCAAACTCTGTGACACACAGACACAAAAACATCAACCTGGGTGTGGATGCGCGAAGAGCATCTCATTTGCAGTCAGCACAGACGGCGTCTTAAAATACCCTTTTTCTCAATGTTTCTGCCTCCCTCCCTCCCTTCCTCCCTCCCTCCCATACGCGCTCATGCACACAGACGATAATAAGCTGGTATCTTAAAAGAAAAACAAGTAATTGCTATCAGAGGGATGAAGAGGCTATATTAAGTTCTGAGGCTGCATCCAGTAAACAGATGATTATTGACGTGTCCTGATCAGTCACCCGTCCCCTGCTCTCCCCCTCCGTCTCCCTCCATCCCTCCCTCCATCCGGATGAGTCGATCCTTCACTTGGCCTGCAGCTCTTTCTTTTTTTTCTCTCCTCTTTACTACGCTGTGCATCTTAAAGCGAGCACACAACCGTCCCGACACAGACACATCCGATATTTCCCTTTTGTTCCGCTAAACACTGGAGTCCAGACAGAGGAGGCGAAGGGTGGTTGGGGGGGGGGAGTGCGGGGCATTACGGGGCGCAATGAGGCGTGACGGCGTTTTGATCAGCTGGGGGAAAAACAGAAATCAGAGGAGAGACGTTGTCGGCACGACCACTGGTTTACTCCAGGTGCCCTGATGACAGTTAACCAGCTGATTGTTTTGTTTGGAGCGACAGTGTGATGGGAGGCAGGCCCGGGCTCAGCCTCCCATCCCCCCCCTCCCCCCCTACCGAACAGTAATTGACAGCGTCCTCAACGCGCAGCGGCGAAATTGAACACACGCAGACACAGCTGTGTTCTCCTGGACTGTAACGGTCATGTGCTTGAGTTGTTGTCATCATGGATTCATGGGAGAAAGGGAAGCGCAGTGGTGGTGAAATATTCACACGCGCCGACACGTTCGCGCCGCCTGCAAGTTGCAGCATGTGAGGAGCGTTTCAGCTTCTTTTGCTCGACACTTTGTAGAATGCAAGAAAAAGACCTGGGAGCCGCTTTTATTTTGAAGGCTTCTCCGTGCTGGTGAGATTGAGAATGAACCAATTAAGATGAAGATCAATCCCAGGTCGTTACTGGGATCAGATCACATTCAATCTGGATGCGGGATGTGTCTGTGTGTCATGTGATTCCAGCGTTTGACTTGTCGGACATGAATTCTGCATAAACTGATCCACTGTCTCCTCTCTCTCTCCCCCTCCCCCCCCTCTCTCTCCCTCTCCGTTTCTCTTCACAGCAGCCCCACAGTTCCTCAACAAAAGACTGCAGCAGAGAGCCACTAATCCCGGCTGCTATGATCCTGTGTTCCTCCTTCCTCTCTGTCATGTGAGCCACACGCTTTGTTAATTTCCCACCATATGCTGCTGCATTAGCTTCCCGCTGTTTGAGATCTATCTGTTGGCGTCAGCATGCTATGACTTTACCGGCGCTCTCGAGGGGGGGGTTGACGAAAACCAACCAATCGGTGGAGGTAACCAGCTTTTAACGAGGGTCCTGGAGCATTCCAGCATCTTTGCTCGTGCGGTGGCTGATACTGCGCCGACAAAAGGCTCAAATAGATGATTCTTGATAAGGTTGTATCTCACACAGCTGTTGGCGTTATGGAGGACAAGATAACGAGGCAGCTTTGGGGGAGGACTAACGGCGGAACTGTAAACCCTTATTTACTAGATTTATGTCTCCTCCTGGTGTGGAGTCAAACTCATTTCACAGAGAGGAAAATGAATGACCGGATGCATCACCGGCCCCCCGATGAATTTGTCATCGAGTCCTTTCCAGTGACGCTACAGTGCAGTTAAGCTGAATTAGCCACGAATGGAGGAAAAAGATTCACAAAGTCACAATAAATTTCGCTGCGGCCCCTCCGTCCTGCTCTCGCTCTGATCCAAGTGATTAAAAAGTGCGGGTGACGGGGCCGGGTGCGGGAGGGGGGGCGGGGGGTGGGCAGGAAGGAGCGGGCATTGACAGCTGCCCAAACCGAGCCGCCTTTCAAGATATCAGAGCAACCGCAGCACCGCCGCAGCCCAACAGATAAGACTCCAGCCAGAGATATCAAACAGCATCAGCAATAAGCGAGCGCCACAAACAAACACTTCTGCAGCCAGCAGCGCAGCGCCCTCCTCCAACCGAGCGCTGCCAGAACAGCCCCCTCCCCGGGCCACCTGGGGAGGAGTGGGGGGTGGGGGTAGCGGTGGGGGGGAGTTGAAGGGGGACAATCGTTGCGTGAGCTTTGCTCTTATAACAAAAGCCTAATGAAGGCATGTCTAAGCGGGGTGGGGGGGGTGGAGTGGGGGGTCCTGCGAGCAGGAAGCGCAGCATCCAGGTGTGATGGAGGCACGGCGAGGGAAGATAATAGCAGCCATTGTCTTGCTCGTCGTTGCATCATCCCTTTTACCGCCTTTTAAACCTGCACCAGAGGGCAGTTAGAGGTGATAGCGCGGAGGGGCTCGTTGGAGTCAGCTCGGGCCACAGCCGAGCGCTGAGCCATGAGTCCACAAGTTGTATGCGTCTAAATATTTACATCGTAAACTTGAGCTGTTATCTCGAAGCTCGCACTGCGTGACATTGGAAGAAAGCTGACAGTGTGATATGTTGCTCTTCAACTCATTTGGTTTCTTTGTTTAAATCTGTTATCAGCAGGAGTTTAACACTGATATCAAGCATACATATAGTGAGTCATGCAGTAAAATGCAAAGATGGTCAAAAATGAAGCCTCATCTCACTCATAAAAAGCCTGATTGCAGATAAAGGCTCTTAAAAATGAAGAGACAGTCATCTTTTTTTCATTGAGGTCCTGCTTTTAGAGCTGGCAAGCTAACTTTTATGTACCTTTGAGGTGCAGGTGTGGGTGTTTATGGCCTTTCTTCAGCAGCGAGGGTGTGAGCGAGACAAACTAAAGGTTGCTGCAAAAATGAGAAAAAGGATTTTGTCTCGGGGTAAAAAAAAGATTGTGGCGCGCCTGAAAATAGGGCAGTTGCGTAAAAAGGCTGTGAAAAGATCTGTTGGTGCGTGTCTTTTTTGCCACCAGTGTGCGGTTGTACCAGGAAAATAATGGGGCAGCTGGTTCGACATGCACCATTTGGCACCGGTGTGTTCTGGCTTTTCATCATTTCACAATGTTCTGGGTGATTTTCATGGGGGAGAGCATCTGCACCGCAAATAGAAACAATACAGAGGCGCACCGGGGCTCCCTCAACTTGAACGGGGTTCAAACCTCTCGCCACAGTCGCTGCCGTGTAATTTGCACACTGAATCCTGTCGGTGTATCAGACTCAAGGGTTCACAAACCGAACGCCTTTATTCTGAAAGTCCCTGCGCTAGTGTATCAGTCAGGGAGCAATATGTACGTCTCATATAACCCCTCAGTTTTGCTTTTGGTGCTGTTATTCTGAAAGGTTGACTCCAGCCAGCTTTATCAGTATCCTATCATTTGTGCGATACACTTTGCAGCTTGTTTTGGACGCAGGGAATACTCCTCCTCTCAGCCGAGGACAATCCAGCGCTGACGGCAATAGATTCATCATTCTCTTCATAATGCCGGATATGAATCATGCTCTCTGCTGTCCCCCACCGAAGGAATTAGTTAAGAGTTGCGCGACTGTCCCGTTCCTCATCCATTTCCTCTGCCTCGTTTATCTCTGTCTTCCTCAGGTTGTTTTTTTTTTTTTTTGTTGTTGTTTTTTTTTTTTCTAATCCTCAAATTTACTGTCATCAGCACCGAGCCGCGAAAGAATATCTCACTTTACAAACAAGACTAAGATTAAGACGCGCGGAAGAAGGAGCAGAGAGCTGAGCCTGTTAGAGGAGGAAAATGAGGATAATCGGCAAAAGCCGAGACGTGCCAAATTCATTCCAGGACCGAGATGTACGCTGGAAGTTTATTCTCACAGGAGCGACTCGTGGCACATGTTCCAAACTGTACGCGCCTCAAAATGACGCTACATGCAACATCAGTGTGAGAGATTTAGTCATACCTGGAGGGATGGATTTAGTTTTCTCCTGCTTTTTTTAAAAATCTTTACAGATTCTAAGCTCTTCACACTCGTGCCTGAGCGACAGGGTACCTGTTGATGAGGAAATCAGACCTGCTCAACCTGCTGAAAGCTGGAACCTTCAGAATAAAAGCACTGAGCAGGTTCTGGGTTTGCACCAAATTCTAGAATGTGTGTGTTTCACCACCGAGGGGGCCACAGACCCCAGGTTGGGAAGGCGATAGGAAGCGTGTGTGTGTGTGTGTGTGTGTGTGTGTGTGTGTGTGTGTGTGTGTGTGTGTCATTTGAAGTTAATAGAAGCCATTTAGTCGCCCGTTTCAGCCCTTCTCTCGTGTGAGGTGAAACTATGATTTAGTGACCACTTGCCGCCTGCTTAATGTCTTTTGAAGTAAGAGAAGGTCTCTGCTTGCTGAGCTGTGCTGCGATTAGTGTTCCATCCCCACACGGTGAGAGCACTCCTCTGCGGCGCTTGTACCCAAAAGACCCCGCTCATCCCCCCACTGCTGAGCAGCTGCAGGTCAGGACCCTTGGTCACCTACATCCCCCCGATCCCAGTCGGTTGGAAGGTTTTCCATGTTTCCGTGCAGCCGTGTGCATAAAAGCTGCTTTCCAATTTAAAACTCATTTTGTAATCATCACACAAAAATATTGAAGGATTTAAGATTGACAAACACACTAAACCCAGAACAGCAACGTGAAGCCCAACAGTGTTTGTGTTATTATGAGACACAAAGACATTTGAGTTCTATCAGGTGACTGTGGTGGGACAAATTAGTCTATGGTGGGCCGCCACAGTCCCTGCAATTAAGATGGGATGAGATTATCCTTTAATCGTCGTGCAGTGAGAACGTTCACGACACAGCAGCTCATGACTGACAAACAGAACTTCTGGAGTGCAGTGAAGGTGAGACGACTCCTGAGTGACACGGCCGAGCAGGAGTCCTGCCGCAGCACCTCCCTGCTGCTCTCCTCTCCATCGCCTCTCCTTCCCTGCTCCTCTGTTCACACTCCCTCTGCTTTCACTCATCCTCCAAACTCTATCCTCCTCTCTCGCTTCGCTCCTCGCCTGTCCTTCATTCGCCCCCGCTCTCCATCCTTCTATCCCTCCACTAGCGCACAGCCACCTCCTCCTCCTTTCTACTCATTCCCCCGGCTCTCTCCCCCTCCAGCTCCTCCATCTTGGCTCATCATTACTGAGGCTTTTTTTCTTTTTTTGCCTTTGCATGCTGGTGATGTCACAGGTGTGTGTGTGTGTGTGTGTTTGTGTCGGTGTGTGTGTGTGTGTGTGCGCGCCACAGAGACACAGCGCTCTCCTTTGGACCGTGTGAATGAGATGATCCACCTTCTTGCGGCCCCCCTCCCGCCATGCTGCCGCCCCCTCGCCGCCACCGCACACTTCCACTCACATAAAGGAGTCAATTTGTCAGAGATGTCAGGGGTGCTAACTAACAGCCAGCTTCTTGCCATATGCCTGAGAGAGAGAGTGCGTGTGTGTGTGTGTGTACGTGTGTGTGTGTATGTGTGTGAGCGAGAGCACATCAGAACTGTTGCTGCAGCACAGTGTGAAAAAGTGTGTGCCAAGTATACTAAAGAGACAAGTACACATGTACGTGTATATATACACACTGCTTCTGAGTGTATAGCTGTAGAGACAGTGAGGGTGGTGCTACACGGTGTGTGTGAGTGTGTGTTTCTGAAGCTATAGAGGTGGTAAATGTGTTAATTAATGTGTGTGTGTGTGTGTGTGTGTGTGTGTGTGTGTGTGTGAGTGTGTGTGTGTGTGTGCCGCCTGAGGAGTGTGATGCCCAGCCTCTTTGACAGGCGTTCCAGTCACAGCAGTTGGCCCCGTCGCTGTGGCGGACGGGTCACAAGAGTTAATTATTCTCAGCGATGGTCCATCACGCTCCTCGCCATGCACACGCACACACACACACAGAGAATCATGCATGTGCACGTGTGAGTAGGGAAATGTGCGCTCCCCTCCCATCGACCTGGTTGAGCGTGCTAACTTTTAAGCAAATAGAAAACACGTCTGTTAGAGTGTGTGTCGGTCCAGCGGCGTCGCAGCCGCGCTCACGGAGCCAGCACCAAATGTATGGATCTCTGCAGTCAGAGTTTGAATGACAGTGACTAATGTGAGGCAGCCTTCTTGCTAATTAAAGTCTCGTCATACATTAATTACCATGAGCCGCAGTATTTAAGGTCTTAATTGAGTGCTAGATGAGTTTCCCTTTAACCTTTGCTTATCCAGGATTGGCTTTCAGATTGCTTTATGCTCCGACCAAAGCCAGAAATGAGCACGCAGCCTCCCCCATTGTGCGCGTTTAACGACTATATTGGACGTGAGTGATACCATTGAAAGGCAACTTGAGTTCATTTTATTTTCCTTTCTGCTGCACATGACTTGAAACATCTCAATTTGAATGGAATCGCTTTCTAGCCCGCAGTTATCGTCCGTGTCCAGCCGCACTCCAAAGCCGGGCTCCTTTTAATCATTCCTCTGAATATCGCGCTAATCCCCCCCCCCCGTTATCTCCGCGAGCGCCGCGCTGGCTAGCTCAGTGGCTTGTGTCAAAGACGTGTTGTTTCCCGGGATAATGGGACATCAGCATCACTTCAGAAATGCAGGAGGAATGTCTAGAAAAGGCTGCGGAAGGTAATCTGAGCTGTAACACGGGGTGATTACTTTCAATTGCAGAAATAATGTTCCTGCAAGATCTGCTTTTTATGCAAGATGGATTAACTTTAGCTTTTGAGATGATACATTTAAGGCTCACTTACAATGAAAAAAACATCAAATTATTGTCGTTAAAGCAATAAACATGTGATTTATGTGATTTTCCATGATGCTGATTTGATTTCCGCGTCTCCCAGACTGAATCCACCCGATGCTGTAGAGAGGGTAACAAAATAAAAAGGCTCTTTGGGTTTGTGTGAGGCTGAAGTCTGGAGTGCGGCCGTGTTTTTGCCTTTTCAAGAGCGCTGAGGGAAACCTGAGTGCAGATGGCTGCCTGTCTGCAGAACCAGCCGGGGGACCGTCACTGCTCACGGCGAAACACTCCACCACAGTCATCCAAGTTCCAACGTTCAGAGCTTTGGCCTGACAGAAAGGAAAGCTCTCATGTCTAAATGGAAGATCGTGTGTGTTGACGGAGGAGGGCGAGGCGTCACCACTGTGATGTGTTTTGTGGTGACCTTTGACTTTTGTGGTAATTCTGGACTTGACTCTTCTCTCAAATATTGATGGCAGTTATCACAAAGCACTCTTGGGGACCTCGGGGGTCTTTACCATCCTGTAACAGTCGCTGCATGTGATGTTTACACATATATAAGAGTTGAACACTCACAAACAGTTCATTCAATATTTAAAGCTTCAAACGAAGATAACAGGCTTTCTAATTCATTCCCACATGCAGCAATCATTTGATTACACGAGTACTTAAGGAAGCTGACAGGACGTGTTTATGGCGGCATATATTTCATGTGTCCCTGCATGAGGTGTCCCCCTGGGCAGGCTAGTTACCATAGATTATGTGAGTGTAATGGCAACGGCTGCCCCCCTCCCCGCCCCCCTAAAGTCATATAGCGTCAACACTGACAAGATAACCGAGCCCACACTTGTGATGGTGTTAATTTGCTCTAATGTTTTTCTTCGATATAAATCACTCAGAGCAGCTCTGTGTCCCCTCCTGGCTCTGTGTGGAGGAGACTTCCACCTTCACATGGTACCGATGTTCTGAGGTGTTTTGTTGTATGTGAGTGTGGGGGCGGGCCCTGGCTGGAGCGTTGGAGGCAGAAGGCAGCCATATGCTAGTGGGTGCGGTCCTGCTTGGACACACAAACACAGTTTGCGAGGACGAGCGTTTCACCCAGTGCACCAAATGTTCCAAATGGGACCAGGTCGCCCCCCTCTCTCTCTCTCTCTCTCTCTCTCCCCCCCCCTCTCTCCATCGTCTCTCTCGCTCTGCTGCGGCGCTGCATGATCGCAGCTCAGAGGGGACAAAATGGCACACGAAATAAATCTCTCAATTCGGCAAAACAAACGTGCGCCCTCGCGGCCGCGAGCACATCAGGCGAGCGATATGCAAACGAGCGCTCCATGTGCCTTGGAGCGAGCTCGCCAGATGCTGGTGAGCTGAGGCCCGGCGGGTGGGACGTGAGGGAGATCTCACAGAGCGTGGCAGGATAGAAAAAAGTGTGTGTGTGTGTGAGGGGGGGGGCGCGAGGGTGGAGGGGCAATGAAGGGGAGCGTTTAAATGCGATGTGATTAGCTCTGAATGTTTTGGCAACTGCTTCAGCTTGGCACAAATTGTGCGAGGTACATTTGTGAAGGGGGGGGGGGGGCTGCGTGCAACCAAACAGTCCCTCCTAATGTAACGGGAGTAATGCTAAGAGTTTTTTTGGACCGGATTTAAGCGCCAACAAGTCACATGTGGGATTTCCCAGGTGTGGTGCAAAAGGATCCCGTCCATGTCGAGGCAATAAGGACGACACGCCAGTTTGAGTGAGGGAGATGTCACGTAGCCACGCTGAGACATCATTGCTGGATGTTTTTCCCCCGCGACAAAAAAAAAAAAATCGCACAATGCCACATTTTATATTCAATATTCTGATTGGTGATTGCCTGGCGACACAGTTTAAAAAAAATCACCAATTATAATCAGCCTCCCAAACATGATTAGGCGCTACCAAACGAGCAGGCCTCCTGAAATGAATGCAGCAAATAAACGAAGGCATTAAAGCTGCAGTGGAGCCGTGGCAGGTTTAGAGGTTACACGCAAACGTGCCAGTGCGCTAATGGTCCGGCCTTAGAATGAACTGTCCAGGCGCAGTGATAAGAAACAGAAAACAGGAACGAGTTCAGCAGTGCCAAGTTTATTTTCGCATGTTGTGGGCTGGTTATAAATACAGGAAGTGATCAAATAAATGATTTCTTCTTTTCATTAAAGAGTCGACGAGTCGGGGGAAACCTGAGCTGTGGCAGCGGGCTCGGCCCAGCAGTGTGCATACATCTGTGCACGCAGCCCAAATGCCTGCACAAGCAGCTCAGATGTTCATATTTAATGCATCGTGTGTGTTCATTGCGTACTCCGTGTGTGTTTAGTCAGCCGCTCTCAGCTCCACATCTGCGTGAGAACAAGTAACATAGGCACACGCCAACAATAAACCACCGCTGTTGGCGCGCTCCCCGTGTTATTGTGCGCCGAGTTACCGTGTTATGGCCCCCGTGTAAGCTCGATTTGTTCGCACACCTGTTCGCTCACGCACGTGCTCGCCGGAGCGCCCCCCGCGCTCGAATCGCGAAGCTTCGCAGTCGAATTAAGCAGATGAATGGCGAGCTCTGCAGGCCGGCGCCAGCAGCCGATGCTGGCGTATTGTTGGGAATCAAGCACCCTGTCGGAGCGTAATGTCGCCCCCTCCCCGGTCCCCTCCCCTTCCTAACAGGCCGTGTCACCCAGATCCAATGCCGGCACAACCCACCCTACACACACACACACAGGCACACAGCCACACACCCCGAAAGCTGTTCGCGGCCTCGGTCTGCGAGCAGGTGCTGGCGTGGCCTGGCGGCGCCCTCGGGGCTCCAAGGCCGTAGACGGCCACCAGATCAACTGCCAGTTCTCTGCATTCCGCTCGACAGTGCCCAGCCTTAATTATTATTGGCCACTGTAATTAATTACAGGGCCCCGATGGGGGCCGGGAGCCATAATCCAGAATCCCTTTTCCGACTTGGGCAGTGTCGTCCGTGCTTCGAACTGTGCCTGGTGCGTCCAACCAAGCGCTCCACTCTGGAGGCAGCTAAATGCTAATTTGGCACAAGTGTTGGGACGGGCATACGGTCCAGGGTTAGAAGGATTTATCTAAGATTTTACATCAAGTTATTTAGCGGTTAAAGGAAGTTGTCAATTTAATCTATGCAGTTGAATTTGGGAATCACACTTTATAGTCAGCGGTGGCGCCTACTGTTGGCCTGAAGGGGCAATTATTCTTGTCGGGAGCTATAAAGATTATGGGTTTATGAGCAGGGGATTTGTTCTCTCCTTGTGGTCAGAGGGCTGCTGCTCCCTGCCCACGCACTTAAAAAAAAGGGACTCGCAATCCACACAGGCGCTAAGATTTAGGAGGGTAGTGGATGAGTATTGAGCGTGGAATATATCTTGGTGAAAATTGCACCCAGGGGAGGCGGAAATGGGGGGGGGGCTGAAGAGGAGGCGAAACAAAAGGAGAAGAAGAAGCAGGACGGTTTCAGAGGGAAAGTGGAGCGAGTCGAGTCTCGATGGCTGCCGCGCTCAGACTTGCATCATCTTTTTACGGCCGTCTCGTACCCACCCACCCATTGGAAACGATGGCACGGGGTGCGAGAGAGGATCAAACGAGTCGCTCTGTCTTATTCATTTTTCATGGTGAAGGAGTGAGAGGCAAGCAGGAGGCTGGGGGAATGGAAATGTGTGTGGAGGGGGTGGGGGGTTGTTTGGTGGTGGTGGGGGGGGGTGACGAAAACAAACCAGAGTAACCTAGTTTCTGCAGTGTCTCGGGGTGCGCATGTGGAACCTTAACGAGCCGCACACATGCACAAACACTTTGCTTATAATTGCCTTCGGTTTGGTGGCGGGGGTCCCGGGGGGGGCCGTCAGCGCTCAGGCTGGGAAACAATGAAGGATCGGAAGAATCAAGCGACACGTGTGTCCGTCCTCATTGGCCACCGGGGAACGAGCGCGACTCGCCACCCCGCTCCGACACCTCCAACACCAATTGGAGCAAGTCTCTGAGGCCTCCTCCTCCTCCTCCTCCTCCTCTTCCTCTTCCTCCTCTTCCTCCTCCTCCTCTTCCTCCTCCTCCTCCTCCCCTTCTGACTCCTCGCGCTCCGCGTCGTTCTTGGCGTCGGAGCTGTTGGAGCCACCGCTCTCCGCTGGCACCTCATTATTTCCTCAGGCGCCGAGGGGCAAGGGCTTCTTTAGATGCAGATATGGAGAGAGAAAACGGGAGAGGAACAGAGAGGAAGGGGGAGACGGTGGCGGCGTCCTGCTGCGCTCCACCACACCGCTGTTACACCTCAAACGCACCGCACGGGCGCAGGAGAGAAGGAGTCAAGTAGAGAAGGAGAAGAAGGAAGAAAAAAAGGGCGGGGGGGAGATTATAGGAGGCGTGCGGCAAGAAGGGACGAACAAATGTCTGCGATGGATTCGGTCTCGGGAGCGAAACTTCTCGCGGGCTCGTGTTTTTCTTTCTTTTGGGGAGCGAACCCCACAGAGTCACGTAATCCTTCGCTGTTTGGTGGTCCGTCTAATCTGGCAGCGGTGGCGGCGTCTGCTGATGACTCGCCTTCCCACCGGGGAGAATTGATGGCTGCGTGCTGGAAACGAGTGGCCGACTATTGTCTCGTTCCGTCTGAAATCAGGCCGCCTGCTTGTTTGCGAGGAATTTCGCTGAGAGTTTGGAGGAGCAGATCTGACACGGTGATTGTAAACTGCATATGTGGTGTGCCAGGCTGGAAGCCTTGGCGGGCCCACTAACAGTAACTAATGAGGTGTGGGACGTAGCCAGAGGTAAATTATTAAATCGCAACAAAATATATAAAGAAGTAAGTTTCAGCCCGTCCACTTGTGAAGGCTCTTCTCTCTCCCTTGTTATTGGAGCTTCAGTTATTTTTAGAAACACGGGGAAAAAGCCTTGAATTAATGGCATGTGTAGGCCGAGACGCACAGAGTGCATTCAGAACAGATGCAGCATGTCACAATGAACTTGGAGATCCGATCCTGTAAGGTGCAAAAATAGGAGCCTCCAGATTATTGTTCTGATCATGATGAGAATATTTATGAGGCGTCTCCCTCCTTCAGCTCTCCTCCAGTTGTAAAACAAACACAGCTCTTCTCGATGAGCTCAGCTATAGATTAAAGCATAGGATGAATATTCATTGCTCATGTTAATGGCCCGAAGATGGGTGGAGGAATGGATCTGGGCTAGGGCGGGCAGGCAGGCAGGCGGGGGTGGGGGGTGGGTGGGGGTATTTAGATGCTGCGAGTAGTTATTAATAATGCCGAGGATTTCTCTCATCGTGCCGTGCTCCTTTTGAAATTCATCCCTCACCCTCTCCTTGGCTTCAGTGAGATGCATCACAAACTCCTCACCCCGCGATAAACCGAATTAATTGAAGACCGAAATAGACGGGAGGGAGGAGGGAGGAGGGAGGAGGGGGGGCGGGGGGTGGGGGTGGGGGGCAGGTAGCGGGCAGCCGTTGATGTGCCGACTTGTTTGGGAAGCAGACAATCGTACACATCAGCTGCTCGCGGGTCTTACTGGCCATCTGTCAGGGACAGCCAGATCAGGATGGCC
>JAUESF010000057.1:6974323-6998907 GCA_032274765.1 Malacoctenus tetranemus
TGTGTGTGTGTGTGTGTGTGTGTGTGTGTGTGTGTGTGTGTGTGTGTGTGTGTGTGTGTGTGTGTGTGTGTCTGGCTTCGCGGGGAGAAAATGGCTTTAACCTTCATGCCTACTCGATCATCAGCACTCGGTAAATGTCACTCCATCTGCCTCCCTGCGCCTCTCTACATCTCTGTTTCCCCTCTCTCTCATTCACATAATCTCCCCTGTTTCTCGCTGTCGTTTCTTTATCTGTCGTTTCCCCCCCTCCATCCCCTCTTTCCCTCCCATCACCCTCTCACACGTCTCTTTCACCTCTTCCTGCTCGTCTTTTCTCCCCCTCTCCCCCACCCTACATCTTCCCCTATCGCTCCTCCTTCTCCCACCTCATTTTCACCTCCCTTCTCTCCATCTTCAAAAATACTTTCCAGTCACACTTTTCCTCCTCTCCTCCTTGTCCACATCATACGTCACAAACATACACGCTTTATGCTCTCGTTTATTTCCCACCATAGCTGCACAAAAAGCAGCTTTTTCCCTCTTTATTTTCTGCTTCATCTCGGCTCCTCTGTCTCCCCCGTCCTTCTTATACACACATTATTTCCAAACCCCTGTGTCAGCATCCTGTTCTCTCCTGTCATCTCCATCTTTCCCTCTCTTTCGCTCCCCCTCCTTCATTCTTTCTGCCTACTTGATTCCACCCCTTCAGGCCGGGGCGGATCGATACTTCTCAGGCTTTCGGTGTGAGGCTCGAGAACGAGGCGCCGGGAGACCGGAGGGGGAGAGAGCGAGTTGACAGGCAGAGAAAAATAGTGTGCAGAGGAAAAAAGAGAGAGGAAGGGGGGAGTGATAGAGCACAAAAAGATGGAAGGAAACTGCAAGATGAATTGTGAACGCGAAGGACGGCAGGAGGAGAGAGAAACGCTTTGATGGCGACTCGTGGCGACCGCTTTCCTTGATGCCACAGTTATTTTTTAGTCCACATTGTAATTGGCTGACATTGATATTTTAACAGCACAGCTTCTACATATTGTCATCACTCGACCTTATTCATGTCTTCATGCCCGTAGCCTAGCAACGTCCCATAAATGGGCAAAGATGTAGTAGGTGATGGAGTGCCGGTGTGGTTTCCCTTTGAAGAGGAAAGAAGCCTTTGTCAGACGAACACGTAGTAAACAACAAAAAACAGCCTTAAATTAACAAAGGTTGCAGCAGTCGGAGTCAATCAGCTGCCAGTAATGCAGCCTCGGGAGGAAACACCAGCGTGTGCGTGAGCTGCAGTTTGCACCGTCAATCGTCAATCAGGCCTGAATCCTTCCTGCAGCGCCTCACTGTGAAACGACGGCGCTTTGCTTCACGCGGTCCGTGGCAACGAGCACCAGGAGGCTTCTGTGACACTCGGATTGTTTTGAAACGCATGGAGACGTGGTGGCAGCGGCGGCAGGTTTGCGAGTCGTAGAGAAGTGGATTATTGGCCTTGGTTGGAGTTTGCGCTCTCCAGTTGCCCTCCTAGTACGGCTGCTAATATAGATACAGAGCATTACTTAACACCATCAGGCACACTCACGCATATTAACAACCCATAAGCACACTTTTGGAAGCACACCAACCTTTGGTGTCTTCTGATGTCTGAGCATGGTCACACCGCCTTCCCCTGCCTGCTTCGTCATGCCTCCATCACCACCTCCATTAATCTCTCCGGTATTGTTTCTTTTATTTTCCCTCCCTCGTCCTGCTTTTCCCAACTTCTTTACATACATCCAAAAACCAACCCGAGCAGCTCATTTATGATTAATGTGGTAACAGATACCTTGCGGCGCTACTTGCTTTAATCACAGCGCTGCAGCACGCTGCGTTATGTTTATTTTGTGTCTGTGGGAAATCCTACTCCGTGAAGCACCGAGGCACTCTCTCTCCCCCGCTGTACAGCCTGTGAGGGAATATTACTGCACCCCTGGACACAGCGTGTCGAAGCACAGCCATCTGCCCGCCGAAGGTTCTCACACAAGCTTGGAACTTCAGCAATATTCAATATGTTTTACCCGCAAACTCGTCAGCAGATGTCACTCAGTGGTATTGACAGAAGCTCTGAATGTGTCTCATAAATAGGTCTCCGTGTTTTATTCGTGATTCACCCATCCATTTATCCAAACTACAGTCAGTGGAGCTGGCAACAGCAACGGGGATGTCGCTGTCTCTCTCTCTCTCTCTTTCTCTCTCTTTTTTGAGCTGTTATTTATTCCTACAGTCGATGCCTCAAAGAGAACCCTGAGGTATACAGGATATAAATACATCTAATAAATTTGCAGAACCACATGTATTTCTATCTCGGCCTTTTTTTTATGTGCACATACTCTCCTGAGAACAATGCAGGGGGAGATTAAAGCACGCCAAAGCCAGCTCAAGCACAACAAATCAGCTTCTCAATGCAAAACAAGGACGGAGCGTAGAAAATAATTTGAATCGCAGAGAGGGGGGAGATGGGCAGCGTATTCCCAGTGGTTCGTTCCATACGGAGCATTTACAATATGCAGATTTAACCAAGTTTCAGATCAGTGAACCTTCACCTTCATTTCCTCCTCTGTCTTGCTTTTACCTTCCAAAGGAAGGTGTGTGTAAACGGCTAAAAATACAGATGGGAAGTCTTCTCTTTCACTCCAGTCAAATCATAGTTATTAGCCAGGTCTTGTGTTTCTGTGGGACGAGACGGGCTGAAAGCAGTAAATCAAACAGTATAGTCTGGCTCCGCCCGCGGGACGTCTCCGCCGTCCTCCGGTCGAAGCTGCACTCGGCTCAGTGTGAGGGTGCGGCATTGTTCCCGCGGGTGGCCGCAGACAGTCTGGGACAGCGCGGCGATAGTCTCATCTGTCTCTGTCTCCACCTTTGAAATCCCCCTAAAGCCTATTATTCACCTAACGCCGCTGCAGGCAAGGTGACTGTGTGTTAAGTGAGACGGACAAAGGAGCCGGAGAAAAGTCCCTGTTGCCCCCCCAAGTGTACCATGATGGTCCATTATCAGGCAAAATATACCATTATTTGTGTACTACTTGTACACAGCAGCTTCTAGCTATTCTCCAGTAACATCATTGTTGTTTCTGTTTTATTGCTGCCACAGTTTCACTACGTGCACTCTGCGTGTGCACGTGCATAGTCGTCTTTGTTTTTGGTGCAGTGTCACAGCACCACTTACAGGCTGAGCTGCAGAGATTTCAGTGGTTTCAAGTTGACAGCTTGTTTTCTTTGGTCTGTATGTTTACAAGGCCTAACATGCTTTTTGTGTTAGCTGAGTGCTTCGCTTTCTGCTCCTCAAAGTCACTGACGTTATTCACTGACGAGACGCGAGTTCAGACGGACGGTGACCACCTGAAGCCCTCTGGAAGCTTCCCGTGGCGTCTGCGTCACCTGTGAGAGGAAGCTCCTTCATGCCACTTCCTCCTCCAACTGCCATCCATCAGAGAGGGGGCCTTCACAGTTGTTTGTAGCACAGCTAAGCAGCTGCTTATGTGTGACCTGCCCACACACTAGTCGCACGCGTGCAGCGTGTAGTGGCTGAGCGAGCCGTGGTGTGCGATAATGAAGCAGAAGATTGGCATCGGAGTGTCTGCCTGCCTGCCTGCCTGCCTGCTTGATTGTGTGTGCGTCTTCGCGCTGCATCACACTCACACACACACACACACACACACACACACACACACAAACACCAGAACATGTACTGACAGCGCGTGAAATAGAGACTGCGTACGCGGGTGAGCGGGCTCTCTTGGGCTCTTTCGGGAAGGCGGTCACGTCTCGCTCATCCCGGTTACTCATCTACAACCTGCTCACGCGTGCACGCGCTCGTGCACGGAGCCCATTGAGTTATCCATCGCATCGCCGCCGCGATATTTCAGCTCTAGGACAACGCCGATGCCCCCCCCTCCCCCCCTCGCTCTCTTTTCTCCCTCAATCTCCATCTTTCTCTCTTCCACGAACGCGCGCACTCTCACTCGCATTGTTTTTCCTGCGCGTTTTTTTTTTCCTCCGGACGCGGCGTCCATCTTTCATGGGGCGACGCTCGCTCACAAGCTGTCAGACGCAGTTCCATTTCCTCGTAGATCACGCCGGACTGGCACACATTGCCTAAACGAGCTACTCAACACCTACTTACTCTTGTGCAGGCGCATAAACATCTCTCTGCACGCTCGCCCGTCTCCATAAACACAAAGAAAAGCAGGACAAAAAAGCCTCTTTTGGTGCCCGGGTGCATCACACACACAGCTGGGAAGGGAAAAAAAAAGGAGTTGGTGTAGCTGCAGAGCTGGCTCGTTGATATACAAAGTAATTCGAAGCGATCATTCATCGGGGCCTCGTCAGTGACGCCAAGACAAAGTTCCACACGCTGTAAAAACGCAACGTGAAGCGAAAAACTTGAGTCATAATTTTGACGGGTTTGTTCGAAGGGAGGCGGATAAAATTGGCAGCGCCGCCCCCCACAGTGATCGAGTGTAGAGGAACGAGCTGTGAGCAAACATGGCCTGTTAGGAAATGTCCAAAGGGATCATTTATATACAGCCGAGAACCAAGAGGAATCAGTCATTTTGTCTGAGAAACAGTGTGTTCCTGGAGACGTTGTGACTGTACTCTGAAAGTAAATCACAGATGTAGTCACAAATCCTCCGAGCAACAATGAAACGGTTTGGATCATATGAATCGTGATTATCTGTTCAGAAGTCTTTTGACACCTCGAACTGAGATAATCTTGAAGGTCTCCGCGTTGGGTCGTCTCAGCCCCGTCGATGCCGACAGAGTTTGACCAAAACTTTGAGGCGCAAACGCTGCGTTTGGACAAACACACTGTTGCTGCACTTGTTGACACTCGCACCACTTCGCATGCGTCTGCTTCTATTCAACAGCTTTGAAAAATCAGCTGCTTCTCCGGTTTGCCGGATGCGAGCCATTCAGGAGTTGAAGGACCTCAGATGAATGAGGCACCTGTTGGGAGACTTTGAAGTGATGCTTCAAACACACACGCACACACAAAAAACCTGCTAAATGAGGTGAAATCTTTGGGAGGAATCGTCCTTCTCATCCCCCCTACACCCCTGGGACCTTTGCCTTGTTTTCACTCTCCTTTATTTTCCCCTCACAAAAGAACGAGACGGAATGGCGAGATGGTTGAACACTTCGGTCGACGTGTATACCTTGGGAGAAAAACGCTGTCAGGCTTGATCTCCGCAATCCCTCGATGTTCGCCTCCCGAGCACAGAGGCGCCAGCGCGCTAATAAACGCCACAGTCATTTCATGTTCTCCACGCTCTTTATAGTCTCCTCGCACGGAGCATCAAACGCAAAAAGCTTCCTGATCCCCCCCCCCGCCTGTTCCTTGCATGTTTATCTCTAAATCTTACCAAGTGCAAAAAAATGTGGAGGCTGGAGCGTGTGCACGGGAGCGTGCGCGTGGCCGGAGCGCAGCCTTACATAAGCAGCTTCAAAAGTGGGCCGCGGTCGGTGACACGATGCGAGAGAGAGCGAAGGAAGAAACAGAGAGAGGGTTCGTGTGTGTGTGCGTGTGTGTGTGTGCGTGCGCGCGCACGTCATATATTGAGCACTGTGAGATTTCCAGGTGTAAATCGCGTTCCCTGAGTTTTAAGTAACGTATCAATGCTCATGGCAGAATCTGGTTGTGACGAGGAGAGCCAGTGCAGAAAGGACTCGTGCGACCCAGTGAGAAGTACAACCTCATTTTTCAGTCTCCGTGTGGACGGAGGGGGTCTCGCACCCCCCACCTCACTGCAGCTCCTTTGATAAGAGAAGCGGTGTAAAAATTTCAGGAAAACCAGCTGTTTTTCTCCCTGCAGCTTGATTCGCACTGCCAGACTGCTCGCCCACTCGCTGCAATGAGCGGAGAGGGGAAAAAAAAAAGTGTCAATCAGACTCCATTTTTTAAGAAAGAGCACTTTTCTCAGCGTGTCACCGGCTTGGTAATAGTTGCTTGATTTGTGCTTTCCCCCGTTTTGTCACAACTCCCTTAAAAATGAGCGTCGCTCTTCGGCTGGCAGCCTCAAACTTTTTTTTCAGGGGAGGGGGGGTAAGTCGAGAAAAGTTTTAAGTGACAAGAATGGTATATGCAGTGCGGGGTGGGGGGGGGGCGGGTTCAGGAGCGAGGCTCGTGTAACAACCTATCAGCTTTTCAGGTCGAGCTCCCGGTGGCGGCGCCGCTCCGGCGGGCTGCGGCGACCTCGCCGCACCTCCAGGGAGAAACTCGGGACGAGACGGAAAACGTCTCGGCTCTGGGCGCTGTCGCGTGACGCCGGGGGTCATTTAAGATGTACATATATTGATCAATACAAAAGGTGAAATCGTCCGTGAAAGTTTGATAGAAGCTACTTTTTTTTCCCCTAAAACAGTCAGAACAGGGTGCTTCTTATGAGTGCTAACTCCAGGCTTTTGTTGTTTTTTCAAAGCTAACCTGTCGACCTGTCGGCACATTTTCATCTCGCATCCATTTTCAGGCCTCTCAGCACCTGGACTCATTTAATATGAAGCAACGCCACCATAACATATGCTGACTGTTTGCTGAACGATTGGAGACTGATCCAGTATCTAAATGGCAGCTCGGTTGTCCAATGAGAATGTTGGACGCGGATCTTTTTTGGACCATGTGGCTTTTTTTCCACTGAATGAGCTCAGGTGCCGAGACCGCAGCTTCTCTCACAGCATCATCCCACATTCTTGTTCCTCTCACAACTGTTGCATTTTTCCAAGTGTCACATTAAAAAAAAAGAATCTACAATACCTGCAATTACTTTGCTTTCTTTGTGTTGGAACATGTTGAATTCTGTGTTTTGCCCTGTGTTTTTCATCCTGCCACCTTTAGGATTTGAGACAGTTTTGGTATTTCTGTCACAATTTTTCTTTTAAAGCTCCCCAGAAAATACCACTCGCCTCACCTTGCAGGTTGTTGATGCATCTGCCGCTAAGTTCGGCTAACAAGCTCGGGTTCCACACGAAAACTTGTTTTTCCTCCCTCTCGGCAGCGTGAATTTAACAGAGAAATATTCAAAACATCAGGCTGGAACTCGGGGTAAACACTGTACACAATGCTTTGAGGTCATAAATCTCACTTTGGATACTTTGGAAAGAAATGTTCCTGCAAAATTAGGCGTCATAGCTCATTTTCTAATTAAGAGTTGTGCCGTTGCTTGGAGCCAGCTGTCATCTCTTAATAATTAGCTCCCTACCTGAGAGCGCCGCATATTTCAAGGTGTGAGTGCCTAAACATCCAGGAGGCAAATTTTCTCCACAGCAACCTCGCAACCCGATCGTATCGGCAGCACACTTCTGCTGCACATTTTAATATCCTGCAGGTGGTGAACGCGGCTCCTGTTGTATTTTTGGCTGCGTGGTGAATTCCAACTACACCTGTAAGAGGGAGCACGTCGTTGCTGAGCCGGTCACCACATTTTGAACTCAACTCTGACTATTTTAGTGTCTCCCAGCGTTTCTGTTCACCCGGACACCAAATCCTTTATTTAAAGCACTATTTGAATAGTGTGATCTAAGTTCCTCTTTGTCAAAAAACTGTTTTTTCGCCTCAAATCTCATGTTTTCTTGAGTGAATTCACCCAATGGGAGCGATGGGAGGTGTTGCGTGTTTGTGTAGCTGCTCGTGCTCTCTGGTTGGTGAGTTCAGGCGCGTTTTCTTCCATGAGACGCCATTAATGAGGTGACCGGCGTATAAATGAACAAACAGTCGCTGTTCCCTGAATGTGACACGGGGCAAGAAAAAACAGAACGTTTGTGTTGTTGATTTCGTTCCAACAATTTCCTGTGTGTCTCTCTCTCTCTCTCTCTCTCTCTCTCTCTCTCTCATCTTTCTCTCCACCACTCTTTTAATTGACCAAAAAAACAGCCAGTGGTGTGATGGGGATCAAATTACACTCACCTTTCTTCCTGCACTCCTCTGTGCAATTAGCGCCGCGTGAGCTCGTCATTTTAAACTGACACATGGCTGTTGTGCTGTGTAATTATTTACCCGCTCTGGGGAACAGAAGCTTTCAGGTCTCGCCACTGAATAACAACAACACACACACACACAAACACACGCGTGTGCTGTGAAACACTAAAGCACCTGTGCCCTGTTTCACCTGCCACATGATTAACATGACTTTTACCATTCCAGGGTCTCTCTGCTTTAGCGGTGGCTGTCTGATTAAAGGTTTCTTTGTGGTGTCTTTCTTAAAAAAAAAAACAACAAAAAAACCCAACATCAACCAACCGAAGCCTCAAAATGACTCGTGTTGTGCTGCAGCGCTTTAAAAGTCCT
Organism: Malacoctenus tetranemus; assembly: GCA_032274765.1. Lineage (NCBI taxonomy): Eukaryota > Metazoa > Chordata > Actinopteri > Blenniiformes > Labrisomidae > Malacoctenus > Malacoctenus tetranemus. The sequence goes on from JAUESF010000057.1 coordinate 6,982,608, forward strand.
CCGTGTGCTTTCACACTTGACATGTCGGTGTTTTGGGGTTCGAGCATCAGGACCGTTGTTTCCTTTTTCTCTCTCTTTTTTTAGCTTCAGGAGAAGAAATATTTCAATTTTTCACTGTCGCGTCGAAATCAAAAGGTCGGGTCCACTTCCTTAAATCCAAACGCACTCATATAGGGAAGCAAACATCTCACACCCCCACTGAATGTTAGTGCCCCTCTCTACCTGAGAAATGTAAAGTCAGATTGAGGGAATGAATAGAGGTAAAGGAGAGAGAGAGAGAGAGAGAGAGAGAGAGCGAGAGAGAGAGAGAGAGAGAGAGATGCAAACAATGGCAGCCGTTTTCTTCTGCAGGGGGAAAAGAAGACAATCACATTCACAAAAAACTACAGTTTTCTTTGATCTTGTGTCTTTTCTTGTGATAAATCTGTGTCTGTGATGCCTTTTGTTTTTGTTTTTGTACTCTTTTTAAAAGGAAAAAAGTCAAAAAAGCAACAGAGAAACAAAGCCTAAGCAGTCGTGAACTCTTGCTGATTTGTCCTTTTTGCTCTTGCTTCTTTTCTTTTTTTGATATTCTTTTTTTTCTTTTTCTCGGTTTTTGCCAGTAATCTTTTTTGAATTTTCTCTTTTCTCTTTTTCCCCCCTTTTTTTCTTAACCCTAGGTCCGCTCACAAAAAAACACGATGAATCTTCAATGAACAAGCCTCGAGACGAAGGTATTTTTGTTGCATGTTTTTCCTTTTTTCTTGTTTTGAAGTCTTTTTGGGGGATGTGTACATGTACACACACATACACACATATGCAGACACTCTCACACACACTCATGCACTCATGTACACACACACTCTCACACACACACGCACACACACCAGTCATACATCTTATCTGGAGGTGGGACTTTTGCAGTGGACATGTGTTGGTGGAAACGTGTACATGTGCTATTGAAGAAACGGTGTCTCTCCCTCTGCCCACCCTGGCGTGACCTTGGCTGACCCTGACACCGGACCCTCATTAGGAGTCCAGCTCCGGGTGTCTTCCGGAGCCCCTTGTCAGGCTCCGGAGTGACGGAGGGGCTCGGACTCCGCCCTTGAAAAGCTAGTGAGACCAAATCAGTGTCTGAGATTTTATTATTATTATGATTTTTTGCTCTAGTTGAGAGCGAGCTCACACCACCAGGTGCATCATTACTGCACCCCCCCCTCCTCCCCTAGCTCAAGGATGAAATTGGTATTGAATAAGGAACTACACAAATATTAAGGTAGCCCTATTCCCAGTCAGTGATGATTACATCACATCAAGAGCAGGGCAGGAGAGGGGGGAGAAAGAGGGGGGACGTTCAAGGACACCCGCGCCCCTCTGTGGAAGATTTAGGTCTAATCGGCAGCTGGAATAAGGACACACAAAAAACCTCTCCGCCTGCTTCTAATTTATCTCCAACCTGCAACACTCAGACTGTGGAGGTGATTTTATCTGCACTTTCATCTGCCCCCTCCTCCTCCCCCTCCTCCCCCTCCTCCCCCCCTCTTCTTCTTGTTTCTCAGAGGCGAAAAAAAGGAAAAGATGACTGATGATATTTTGATACATATTTCTCTTGATGCTATTTTTAAGAGGGGTTGTGCGGGTGAATCTTTTTCTTGGCTCTTTGATTTGGGTTTTTTTTTTTTTCTTTTTTTTCCTCTTGAAGTTTGGGATTCGGGAGAAAGTTTGACACAAGAGGATTTTCTTGGTGATCAAACGTGCAGGCACAGACACAACCTTTTTGTGTTTTTTCTCTTCCTCCTTTTTTTTTAGCACACACACACACACACACACACACACATACACACACACACACACAGACACACGTGTATATGTTGTTGAAGCTGCCACAAGCCAGTCAGGCCCAGTCAGGATGCTTCCTCCCCCTAAATTATCACCTTCAAGTTTACAGATTGTGTCCCACATGCACTTTACATCGATGAACATGCAGGTAATCAGCTTTGCATCAGGCTGCTGACTGAAAAAGCCGTGACAAGTCAAGTCTGGTAGAACAGATTCAGAAACATTAAAACGTATCGTCTGTCTGACTTGTAAAATCTGACCTGTGTGGATCCTTCCTCCCACACGAACTCGCACATGTAGATTTCTTTCACTCATGTCCACAACATGATCTAATGCAGCTTGAAAACCTTCAACGATGATGGGAAGCATGACCCACACATAAAGACCTCCGGCTCGTTCTTTAGCCTTCCTCCCCACGCTCTTCTTTTAGGAATCCTTGTGATCTATCACAGCCTCCATGAGACATGTCGGTCCTGCAAATATCACGAGACGGAAGGTTTTCTAGTCTAAGCTGTGGTGAACCGACTGTCTTCACTCTCAGCTACGCAGGTGATGAGAATATGGGAGCAAAAGCAGGTTTGCATGTCGAGCTCCTTGCTGTTGAAAAATTGATTGAAAACAAAAGCTGATTTGGATGCAGCAGAGGTGCATCATTAGTGCAGGAGCAATGCAAGGCGCGCCGTGGCAGAGTTATGTTAAAGCACGGCCGGCCCACACGGCTGCTCTCGGCTGTGGTTTCCCCCTGTGGGCCCGTGCGCACCCTCCAGGCTCTGGTCTGTGGCCTCTGAGCCCAGGCTGCTCCTCCACCTGACCTGGGCGCTGTAGTGCTGCGAGGCAGCGCGCTGGTGATCGCCAGAGCCCTGCTTTGTTGGAGACGCTGCACAAACAGAGAGATCAGCGGCGGCAGCCGGGCGCCGGAGTGCAGGAGGCTGGAGTGTTGCATTAATCTGGCATAAACGCTCATTATTGGCTTCCCGGCTTATTATTTTCTAATCAACAACATCTTTAGCAGTAACAGCTTAAGCAGCGATTGCACGGCTGGTTTTTTTGTGTGATGAGAGCACGGTCGGTTCAGCCTTTTAGGCCACCATTTTGTCCTCATTCTTTCAGCCGCATATCAACAGCCTTTGCAAATTGGCGTGCTTTGAAGCAGTATATTCTAGGCCACGCACAAGCCTTTTCATATGCCACCCTATTGAGGCAAAGAAAGTACATACTGTACTCTCGAGGAGCGTCCTCGACCCATCCAGACGACTTCGTTCAGGAGCGTCTTCTGCATCAGGTGTGAGAAGCCAGCGGGTCCTGGGCCGCAGTGCTGCCCGCGATCGATCCACGGGAAAGATTGATGGAGCCAGACGAGTGTGTGTGTGTGTATGCAAGAAGACACAAATGGAGCGATGGGGGTGGGGGGTGGGGGTGGGGGTGGGGGGCTTAGGAAACAGCGCGAGATTGAGCTAAAACGAGAGAAAGACAGAGACGGTGTGTTGCTGTGGTGTGCTGCGTGTCAGCGCCGATCAGAGACGAGTCAGAGCCACCTGAGCCTCAGACCTGGAACACATTCAGGAACAATGTCACCTCTCTCACACACACACACACACACACACACACTGATACAAACAAGACTCATCAGAGCAAACAGGAGCGTAGCTGTGAATGGAAACACTCCTTAAAAACACCCTGACAGATAAATACAGTCGAGAGGAAAACAGTGCAGTGAAAATGAAAGCGAACTGCATTCAGTTGTCAACAAATTAAACACGCTTCACACGTTCCTGATATAATGCAATTATATGTGATGATTTAATACAAACTATGCAAAAGAATAAAATAAAAGCCAGAAGTTAGTGAAGCAAAATGTACATCCAATTTCTTATGTAGAAATTAGTCATGAAAAGAGCAACAAAAGTGAAAAAAGCAACTTAATTAGATTTTATCCACTTGAAAATATTATCGTGAAAAAAGGCCGTAATTGTTCCCAAATCACTGTGTAAGTTAGCATCCTAAACACAACCTCAGAAAAATGTAGCTGAACTTTACTCGCGGTGTTTCAATAAAAGCGATGATTACTGTTTGCAGCCAAGGAGAAGATCAGTACATCAGACACAGGCGTGTTACAGCAGGGAGCTTTCAGGCTTCACGGAGCGCAGGAGGACAGGTCACCAAAGGTCGCGAGTGGGTTTCAATATTCATCGTTGTTCCCAAAGGACCAAACAGCCCCTCTGATGGTCGTCTCTTCGCGAGCAAGAAGTCATCAGTCAAACATCAGCCGTAATCTGGAGGACTGTGGCGGGCTCGTTTGCAGTAATGCAGCTAATTTTCTTCATGAATAGCGATGATAACAAAATGAACTATCCAACTGGGTATTAAATTACACTGTAATGATATCATTAATCAAACAGCAGTCAAAGATTTACCTTCAGTGGTTCTGTTCAATAAGCATCATCTGTGATTCTATAGAAGTCGCTCTGGCTTTTGGAGGTTGATCGTTCTATAACGTCTCTCTCTGTATTGGATCAAATCATTCAATCGGATGTGGGACGCCGCTGCTAATGCGGCTTCTTCATCTCCTTTTGGACAGAAATACAATCGTCCTAATCGATGCCTTAGTCTTTTATTTCACACACAGAAGAGTGAGACCCGCAAAGCAATTGAGCAACTTCAAACTTGCGTGACAAATATTAATGTAAACGATACAGCAAAACAAAAACTCCTTCACCATGAATAATCGAAGCTTTCAGTCGGTGCCTTCAGTCGTATCAATAAAAGAAGTCTGGTTTTGGACCTAAAGCTTGTTTATTGTTCATCTTTTATTGATCTGCGTGAGACCGACCGGCTCGCTGGTGTTCAGGTTCAAACACAGCAGAGAGAATACAAACACTTGTGAGCTCAACAGTACTCCCCGAACGTGCTTCCAGCTTTAATTACACAAACTGTTCTCATGTTTCATCAACATGTGCTCAAGCTGCAAAGCCCACCCACACTGCAAACATGATATCATATGTACAGTATGAGATTAAGGCAGCGATGCAACATGATGTAGTTGAGCAATATAACAGGAGAGGGAGGCGTGTGGCTGGAGGAGTGCGATATTGCTCCGATACAACAGTTCCAGTAATTGTTTGGCAACAGTCGCAATAACACCGAGATTTATCTCTTTCATCTTTTGTTTTGTCTCCGCCGACACAAATAGCATCAACGAAGGCACGCGGTGATTGTTGCTGAACACAAAGGCTTCCCTGCCACTCCGTATACTGATGATCAAACAGGCTCCGCCCTGTTGCATCATTCCAGCGTCTGCAATAACAGTTAGGAGTTAAAGCGACGCATGAACACTGACGTGATCCGATCGTGCTGCTCTGGCATGAAGAAAGTTCAATCTAATTGAGTCTGTTGGATGTTATTTGAGGTCCAGGTGAGTGCAGCCGGTGATGGCTGGGAACAGGCTGGACGTGGTGCAGCAATCCAAAGGAAAATGTCTGCCTTGGGCCGTGGTGGGCTTCGGTTCATAGATGAGTTCTGTGCGTTCACATCGCTCTGCATAGACGGAGACGAGCAGAGTGGGAAGAGTGTAATTAGAAGGGTGGGAGTGATCGCTGTCAGGGATTGGCTCAACCTTAAAGACGCCGCAGCCGGAGCCGAGCGCCACTCGTTCCGGCTGGATGTTGTGGAGGAGTAATGGGAGTTTGCCTCTGTGTGTGTTTCACTTCTCTGTTTTGTTCTGCATGAGTGTGTTTTTCTCAATTTCCTCCTCTTTTTGCCCGCTCCCCCTCCTCTCCCCCCCCCCCTCCTCTCTGTCTCTCTGTATTATGTAGTGCTTCCACTCTGGTTCTAACTCTGCTAACAGACGCTGGCCTGTGGGCAATGCAGCATCCCTGCTGTATCGGCCTCTGCGCTCACGCTGTCAGGCGAAAGCGCACGGGCTCCCGTACATGGCGAGCTCGCGAGCGCCGCGTGAGGACGGCGACTTGGCACGTTTGGTATTTTTTTCGTATAATTAGGAGCAGGCGTGGAGACGCTCTCCAAGTGAGGCTCTCCGAGTGAGGCTCTCCGTTTTTTTCCAGCAGGATCCTTCTTTCACCCAGGACGCTGTGTAACGTACAACATGCTGCACAATGCAGCTCCTCCCAGCCAACTTTTGAAATTGCCAGATACAAAAGAGGACGAGGAGAATGTGAGCAATCTCGCAACGAAGCATCTGCCAGCTTTCATACAGAATTACTCATTTTGTCATTTTTACATCGTTACGTGAGGAGCACAACTCACTTTCTGTGGGCTTTTTGAATGGAAGGAAGGTTCCACAGGGACAAGAAGTGGCCTTATATCGAAGAAATGATGAAAGAAGAAGAAAAAAGTGAGCGAGAGAGGGGCGAACGGCACAACTGACCTGAGCCTAAATGGCAAAGTGGAGCGACCGAGCGGGGAAGGACGGCTCTTCCAGAGAAAGCCGACTCTTGCAATTTCCAGGAAGGAATCAACAGCACTGTCAAATCAGCTTTATTCCAACATTACTACAGGGACGCGGTCTCCTGCCTCCCTCCATCACTCCGCGTCTGCGCGGTTTGTTTTGCTGTCCTGCCTCCCCCTTTACCTCCTCGCGCGGGGCCCACGTCGTGTCAAGGCTGTGTCAATACCGTGTCGAATGCACCTCCTCCATCGCATGTCGACAGATCGCGTTTTATTGAGCTTCGAAAACAACCGCTTTTGACAAGGCGAGGAGGAAGAGCGGCGGGCTGAGGAGCGCGCCGAGATGAAAAGCATCCGAAGGTGGCGAGGAGATGCAGCGGGACAGGCAAGCAGGAAACACACAGAGAGCTAGTTGGCGCCGTGCGGCCTGTCAGCTCGCTCAGAGCTGGGGAAGAAAAAAAGCTCAACGCAGTGTTTTTTTTGTGTGTGTGTGTTTTGTTTTGCTCTTGGCTGGGTTTTATTGCCATGTGTAATGGCTATAAGGGAACGAGGGAAGCGGCGGCGAAGGCTGGCTCAGCTCCTCTTCCACTCCTGCATGTCAGTGAATGGCCTCAGCGCTTGGCTTGGAGTCGCCAAAGAGCATTCGGGTCCATTTAATCCAAATCAATAAACTTTGAAGTGCTCACTGAAACGCATGACGTTTGGAAACGTCGCGTCGCATTTCTGGGACGGCTTTCGAGCAGGCGACGCCGTGACCAGTGATAACGACGCAATCCTCCAGATGTGCATTCCAGCTGACTTCTTCTCTGGAATAAATTTCTCAGTATAGATCAGAACACTGCCACCTATTGGTGAAAGAATGTCAGCTGCTTTCCTGGTATTTATTGAGCATATTAGAAGCAAGGAAGGTCTGAGTTCTGCAAGGAGAAAGCAGCACTTAAGTTATGCAAAACATGGCGCCGTTAGATGTTGATGGAGTCTGGAATGAAAGGTAGAGCCGTCCTTTGTGTTTCTCTCATTATGAATGTGAAGTAATTCAGAAGCAGTGAATCATCAAGCACAGATGTATAGAAACGGGTCACGTGTGTCCTATTTTTAAGCCGGTATATGAAAAGTGTCGCTGCTGACGCTTTCTTGGCAGGGAAGTTTATTTACTAGTTTGTAAAAGTGAAGCCAGATGAGTAAAGATTGGGACTCAGCATCATCAGAGGAGGCAGCAGTGATCAAGTGGGACTGCACGAGAGAAGAGAAAAACTTCCATCACTCACATTTTCAAACTCCTCCAGCCAGCGAGACGTCGACACCAGCAGCCTTTTAACGGGCGGATCCCGGAGACGTGCGAGGCTGGTGAGCCCGTGTTGTGAAAAGAGGTCTGACAGCTCCGGGGCCGACGATCAGGCTCAGCCGTCCGGGCGGACGAGACGCGCAAAAGTGGCTGCGTGGGAGATCAAGATGTGTGAAAACGCGTGTGTTCGCATCACCCGGTGATGACGTGGAGCCAAGACGCCAACAGATCTCAGTGATCAGGCTGCTCTCCTGGTCCGCGGTGAACTCAGCTGCTCAGTTGGAAAAGTTTTCGTCCGTTTGACCGGCCGCTGCTTTTTTTCTCTGCGTTTGTTACGACTGCGTCGTCTGGTTCTACTTTTTCCACCTGGATCCTATCGTAACCGTTGCTTTGTATCGTCACTGTTGGTGTAGCGTTCCAATTAAGGCGGCATTGTTATGTATGAGATGGAGAGCGGTGGGTAGTGACAGAGCTGACAGCCTTACTTAATGGGAACGCTGGTGCCTGAGCGCCGCACTCTCTCCTGCACCCAATTTATTGTCGGTGCACTCCTCCCGACGGAACGCGCGCGCAGGAGAAGAATACACAACACCCACAGAAACACAATGCAGCCCGCACACCCAAACAAACAAACAAACAAACAGAGAGACAGACACAGCCGGTGCCACGTTGTGTCTCACGTGTTCTTCTGTGATTCAATTACAGAGCGCGCTTGCTTCTTAAGCTTGGAGATGACTGCACTGGAGCCGCTTTATTCAGAAACATGTCGAGGTGCTGAACAGTCACAAGAGAGGCGGGAAGGGAGACGAACACTAGAAGCACAAATGATTAATTAGTCGGCCTATCGACAGAAAACCAACCTGCAACTTCACTCTATTAAATTACACTCGCACCTCCGTTTAGACATTTTTGCAGCATGTGTTATGGTTCTATTAGTTGATGTGTTATTTGTGCAGCAGCTTTGAGATTCTTGAGAACTTGTCTCCTTTTTGTTCATTCATGCTACAGTAGGAATGCATGTGTTTAAGCTTCCGTGTAAAGCTCCTGATAGCACCACATCAGTTAGAGGAGAGGCCGAGACACCGAAGCTCAACTCCGACCGGTGTTTGCTCAGCTCGCACGGTCCATCCGAAAAACGTCAGTTTCTTGAGGCCAGATGATTTCATTACAGTTGTGCCTGAGAATGGATGAGGTGTGTGAGCAAGCCATCGGTTCTTGAAGTTGACGTGGTGAAAGCAAGGGGGAAAAAAAACACGACAAGCCAAGTAATTCTGAGAGTCTTTGAATGGGAGTAGTTATGACACCAGCCAAATGGAAACATAATGATGACTGAGTGAACGAGATCGTATGTGGTGTTCAGCAGCTGCAGCGGTCAGTTTTGAGCCTTTGTATTGGCGAGAGTCGAGCGTTACAGCACATTATGTATCAGACTGACAACTCAATGCAAGATGATGTATTGTCAGACTGTATTTAATCTGTGAAATCACAACAATGAGGTTTGTTTATTCCCAACATTAAACTAACAAATCCTGTACCACTGAAGGAAAAATAGGCTCTATTTCTATGTTTGTTGGTGTGAACACACCTGACATAACTACAGTGGTATAACAAGCCAGCGGTGGCATCAAGTCTGACTTCCTCCAAAAGTATTTGTTCATGAAAGTTACTCTGCGTAGCTGAAGGAACCTTAAATACATCCCATCCCACGTCCTGACCGTCTGACACCCCCCAAGACGATTGAGTTCAGCGGTGGGGGAGCTGGGAGAGCGGCTCAGGATATGAACTCGGTGGTTTGCGTCGACGAACGCTCCCTGACAAGGAATTCCACTCTGGCGTGGCGGCAACAGGAGGAAGCTGCGAGCGTGTTTTAGCCGTGTGATGTTGTCGTGGGTCGCCAGGTTTGCAGCGACTGTGCGTTTGGCTGTAGCTGCAGGGGGAGCCAATCAGACACTGTTTTATATGCAAAACAAGAATTAACATATTTCATTCAATTTAAGAAACTCGAGAGCAGAAGTTTTTGTTTAAAAATAGTAAAGTAAAATAAACACAATTTGCATATAGATTTTAGAAAGTAAAGCCGGTGTGTGTTTGCACTTGGAAAAGCATTTCTCCTCGCCGGTCTGCGCGTGGCTGAGAGTGTTTTAGGTTGCGCGTGTAGACTCGAGCAGAACGCCTCTATAGGAGGATATGGACAAACCAGCTCCGGGTCTCAGTCAATGAGGCCCCGCAGCAACACACACTCATGCTCATTCAGTCCCAATTAGACCCCAGACACCCCGTGAAAGCGGGACTGGAACGGCAGCCCCAGTAATGGCCGGATCGTTATAAGAGGGAGGAAAGTGGTGAGGGCAGAGGAGGCCCAGAGAGAGGGAGAGGGAGCGGGAGCGGGGGGGAGCTGGACTGGGCATAATGAGAGGTTGCATGAGGACAGACGAGGAGGGAGATGAGGAGGAGGAGGAGGGAGATGAGGAGGAGGAGGAGGAGCACTCGGGCATGACTGATTATGTATTTTTTCCTTCTCGGTCGTACACATCAACGCTCCGTACGAATGCAAATCGTGCCAAAGTATTGATGCTCACTCGACAGCCTGACACACGTTTTCTTCCAAAGTAATAACCTGCGTTGCGCGCCGTGCATGGAGAACACGCGCCGCTGCTCTGTAGCGCGACACGACGGCTCCTGCGTGAAAAAAAGAAGGAAACGAAAGCGTTTTGAGATTATTTCTGCATAATGTTTCCAATATATCGAGATCAAAAGTTCCGTTTCATGTCTGAGCCCCGCGAGCCTCCGTCGCCTTTCTTTTCCGCTCAAGGCTCAACTCGAGCCACGACCTAATTAAGTTCCCGTGGATGTAGGAGCCATTGAAGCACCCTTGTGTGGAGAAATGTGGTGTGAGAAATGGCTTCTGCACGTGACAAAAGCCAGAGCGCAATAAGTCGTCTGCGTGCTCTTCATCGGCGAGTTCTTTTCGGCACAGCGAAGAGTCGAGGCAGCCGCTGATCGGACAAAGGCTCGCTCCTCGCTCGTGAGGATTAAGTGTGGCGGTCATGGCAGGAGGGAAGATGGTATTCGAGCAATGCGGTGGAATCACAGCTTTCATAGTCACAACAAGCAGAGGTGATCGATGGAGGTTCAGGGTGGGTTTTTAATTCAGAGTCACTGTGTGCTCTCATCTGCATGTTTTGTGGGCCGTTGTAAAAATAACAGTTTCCTTGGAGAAACTCTGCAACCAGCCCCGAGTTGCTTTGGGATAGAAAATCAGGAGTCGAGAGGAAGGATAATCTTTATGCACCGGAGTCTTCCAGCAAGGTGGGGGTCAGGTGTGCCCCTTCATTGAGTGGTCGGGCCTGACTTTAAGCAGGAAGGAGGAGGGATAAGCTTGACGACAGGAGGAGTGAAGGGAGTCCTTCAGCAGTATGGAGAGGGGGCTCGTTTTTTCAAACATCTGGGAGTTCCTTCAGTCTGGAAGGAATCAGGATTTGGGATGGTTTTTAAGCAGCCAGGAGTGGATTAGGAGAGTGACTGACGAGTCTTCAAGCAGCAACAGAGTCAAGCAGTCGCTGCTCGCAAGGAGTGAGTCAGATAGTTCGAAGCAGCGCGGTCTAACGGTGGTCTTTAAGGATTGAAATGAGGAAACAACATGAGAAGAAAAGACACCTCGGCGATGTCAGGCAAAGAGACGAGTGGAGGATAATCTCCGAGTGCCTGGAAGCCGATAGCGCCATGGTGTTTTTCGTCGAAAGTAGATTTCAAATTGCGATCATTGAGTAGCTACTTTTGGCGAGCCAGCGCGCTCATTCACTTTGTGTGTGTTTTCCTTTTTTTTCTCACATTTTTTCGTGGCACTTCAAACAAGACCCCCGTTATCTCCTGACGCCCATAAACCTGCAGTCAAACAAGCGCACTCACAGAAAGATTAGGCTGTTGTTTTACCACTCGAGCATGGAGAATGTGAAGATAAAGGAAAATGAAAATGAAAACAAGGAAGCAGAGGAGCGGGAAGGGGGTCAGCTGGAGTCCAATAGGCTTAGTGATGGGAAAAGGGAAAAAAGGGGGGGGGATGTGGAAAATGGGAAGAGAAAGGGACTTCTGTGATTAGGGGGGAAGAGGGAGCACCCGCAGGACAATGTCTGTGTTTGTGTGGTGTTTGTGGCTGTGGCATTTTAGAGGACGGAGCGCTTGTGCGCACTCGTTTGCATCCCCATCCACTCAATTTGTGGAATTGATCCGCTCCCTAATAGTGAGCAAAACAAAAAGTCTCCCTAATCCAACCACTATTTATAACACAGACGGCAGAATGGAGAGTGGGGGGGGGTGGCAGATGGATTTTAACAGTAGCAGTACTACAAAGGACAATGACAGCGAGATGACGCCAAGATGGAGGAAGACAAATGAGGAGAAGAAAGAGAAGAAGCAGCTGGATTATAAAACAAGCTGTTTTTTCTCTGTCCCAAGTATGAAGCAGAAGTTACGTGGAGACTGGCGCGAGTGAAACTGAGCGGGGAAGGAGTGAAAGATGAAAAGAAGAGAGAGGGTATCAGAGACAAAGTGGAGATCAGACAACAGGCAAGTAGTGGAGATGAGAGAGTCCGGCGGAGGGGCTGCTGGAGGGAAGAGGGCGAACTCGAGAGAGACTGAGCAACGGAAAAGGCTGTCGGGCTGCGCGAGCGAGGGGAGAAGGGAAAAGGGGGAAGAGGCCGATGGAGAAGAGGCAGAAGGAGGGAGGAGCGACGGACAGACGGGAGGAGGAAATCAGAGAGGACTGCTGTTGCTTTTTGGAGACGTTATTGAGTCTAATAGGAGCATGTTGTTGTGAGACAGGCCGGGACGGCTGCTCCTGTTCCCCCCGTGGTCCTTCTCATCTCCTCGCTGCTGCTCGCTGCTGCTCGCTGCAGCTCGCTGCTGCTCGCTCTGCTCCTCTTTTACCTCAGCCACACTTAATCTGCGGTGGGAGAGAAGAAGCAGCTCCGTCTGATCTGGGGAAGGGAAAGTGGCTGCAGGAGGAGTCGGACTGGAGGGAGGTTCATGTTCCTCTTTTGCCGTCTTCAGTTTGGTGGGACACCGCAGCTCCATAGCATGATGCTGCCTCCACCATGCTGAATACTAGAATAGCCAGTTTGAGGTATTTTCATTCAGTGTGACTGACTAAAAGCTCCCTCTTTACTTTTATCAGACAAATAACCTTCTTTTTGCACTTGTGCGAGTTACTCACACGCCTGAAGACAAACTCCTTCATATATTTCCTCGAGCAACGGCTGGCAGTGGAAACTATTTTGAGGCGCGGCGCGTTCCTGTCATGATCGTCACCTCCAAAGTCAGGTGAGCGCCGCAGACGCGTCGGGCGCCTCCGAGTCGGCCGGGTCTGCAGGAACATATTGAGCTGCGAGGCGGGTGTTTGCTCGCCGTCGCAGGCAGTGCGCCGGGTATAGACCGAGTACAAACAGCGCGGCGGCTCGGATCATCCAAACTTTATGCCAGTCACACAGCCCACAGCCCCGGTGTTATAAGCTCAGGCAGAGGGAACAGAGGAGGCGGGGGCAGCACTGAGGATGTGTGTTTGCCGAGCTGCCGCCACCGTTACCCAGAAAAATAATCCGATTACTCCCTGAAAAAGTAACTTAACTGATTATCTCAGATTTCGGGTTTATTGGTGGCATTAGGAAGCTGCTGTCCCAACTCAGAAATGGCCTTAATTTGATATTTACAACTTAATACTCACTTTATCGGTACTTATTCTCAACAGTATCGACAAGAAAACAAAGTATCTTCTACGTATTGAGTAACATGCATTGTTTGGCCTTTGAACCTTCACTGTCGCAGCGAAGCCCATGAGTTAAAGATGATGCTGACAGTTATTGACGTCCTGAACGACACTCTAATGCTCAAAAACACGTGAGATACTGTGCTCTCCTGTATTCCAATCCTCTCCCGACCGATCGAGGCACTCGGCATTGTGGGCATCCAGGTTTGGATCCCCACAAGAGCAGCAAAAAAAAACATGAACATTAACACACACACACACACCCAACTACCCCCCCCCTCTCCCCCCCCCACACACACACACAAAGAGGCGTCCCAGATGCAATCAGCGTGGCCTTTGCCTCGATCCATTGTGCTCTAACGATTAAGGCTCGGCCCCGCTCAGTGGTCGGCCGGGCCGCGGCGCATCTCATCACGGCCCCATTCATCACGCCGTGTCTGTCCCCACCTTCGGCGGCCCTCCGTCACACACCGGACCCGCCGCTGACCCCTCATTGACCCCCCCCGCGTGCACCCGAATGCCTCACTCTTCTTATTGGAGGCCGACGGCCACACAGGTGATGTCAGCAACGTCTGTGTACGTGCGTTTCGGTTCAGACGTGACATTTAACCAGATTCATGAATTATACCGAACTGATGAGATCAATGTAAACAACTGCTGCGAGCTTTGTGTTTTGCACACCTCGCTGGAAGCTAAACTTTAAATGTGATTTTTTTTTTATAAATATGACCAAGTTTTTTTCTTTCTAGCTCTACCAGTTTTATAAGAATTACTATTTTCTTATTGGAGGAGGCGCAGGCGGCATTCACCCACATAAATTGGAGACGCGCAGTAAATCCACACAGCTTGACCTGCACGTTACCGATAAGCCCCCCTTCGTAATAACTCCAGTCCATCATGACTAAAATTACATGGTTGGGAATTAAAGAAATAGACCCAAATGCATTCCCTCCATTGCTCAGCCGCAGCATGTTCAGCGCTCTGTAACCTTTCTGTTAATTGGCCCAGCAGCACAAAGAAGCCTCTGTGTGTTTGCACTCGGATGACGGTTCATCATTTGCTGCGAGCAATTTCCCGATTATTACAGTTTGGATCCTAAAAGTGTGAAAGGTCAATATTTATCCGGGACTCCTCGTGCTCGTGCGTGCGCGTGCGCGTGCTCGCCGGCGAATGCAAACAGAAAAAAAAAGAAAAGGAATAAAGTCGAGCTTATATAAAAGAAATGAAAATGCAAATTTATAGAAGGTATAACTCCCCGTGCGATGCGCTATTCCCCTCTGAGTTGTCGTTTCACCTCGGCGTGATTCAATATCTTTTTAATTACGGCTCGGTGTAAAGGAAGGGCCGCGTGCTCCCATCTCGCCACGCTCAGGTTAACATAAGGGAAGATGATATCTCAGCAGCCTCGTCCGCTCCCCGTTCCGTTAGGAAGTAATATACGCCTTTTAAACGCCTCGTCCTCCACGCCTCCGCTCGGGCTCAAAGGACAGCGAGGCCCTGCTGCGGCGGAGGTAAATCCCAGGTTTGGCCTCGGACGTTTTTCATCTAAATTATGACAAAACAAACTGTAAATCCACACCGCTTCATCTCTGTTATTCCTCCGGTTTACACCCTGAAGTTACCACTTAAGTGCGTATCAATCAGTCCTCCCTGGCTCGCTCACCGGATGCGTCACCGTTTACTGACAGCGCCCATCAATCCCCGTGAAGTCAGCGGCCCGGCTGACGCGCGGCGCGTGCCGGCCCCGGCGCTCCCTCGCCGTGACTAATCAGCGGCTCCATAACGCCAGCGGGCGAAGGACGGGCCGCGCGTCGGAGAGGGCCGACCCGAGGGTGGCGTCTCCGGGGAGGAGGGGGGGGGAGTGTCGGCAGTGGTGGGCGGCGTGCTAAACTGGAACGCTCGACACAAGTTTAGGCCTAATCGCCTCATTGTCTCCGTTCTGCTTGAGAGGATCAGCGGCGTGCTAAGCTCCTCGGGGTGCTGGCCCTCGGCTGCTCCCTGCCATCTTTGCTTTTGTCTTCGCTGCTGCCCGTTGTTTGTGTTTACCGAGCGGGGACGCTCCTTCCTCCAGCGCCGCTGTTTTGTCAAACCAATTTGTTCACCTTTTGGAATTGCTCCTTTAATGGATCATTCTACATAACGAGGTGCGAGTGGTCGTCAGGTTTCCTCATAAAGGAAAAACTGGGACGAGGATGTCAGCAGTTAATGTCTGAGTGTGATTTCTATTGACAAGCAGCGAGGGCTGATGTGTAACAAACAAACTGTGACCGTGTAATGATTCACAAGGGAAGGAGAAACAGACAGTGAGAAAGTTTGTGATGCAGAATCAACAACTTAACAGAAAAGTTCTACAAGCAGCTTCAAGCAGGCCGAGAAATCTCCCATCAAAGACTCTCAGAAGCCCTTTGCATCAGACAGATGCTCACCTTGAAGTCAGCCACAAACTGTGGTGTTTTCAGTGCGGTTGGCGTTAACCTTCATCTCCCTTCCGACTTATTCATCCAGCCGTCCAACACGGGTGCGGCACGCGTCGGCGCCGGCTGTCCCGCCATGTCTTGGGAAGCTCCTCCTTGTGCAGCGCGCGCCCGTTCCTGTGAGGCACCGATCACCATCTGCTGATAATCGAGCAGAGGATCGCTCCGATTTGTCGAGGCTTTGTGTTTGTGGACACTGTCCCACTCCTTCCGCTGCCTTCACAAAGCCTTATGTTGCGCGTTGTTGTTGTCTGCAGACATGTTGCGAGCAAAATAACGCCAGAGAAACAAACGAATGCAAATATTATGCAGACACCGCAGGTTCTCCCAGGAGAGCTGATGAACTGATTAGCTTTTTGGGAAGCTCCTTGATGCATGAAAATTGCACGTTTTGAAACTGAACCGCAGGTGGGTGAGTAGGTCTGTGTGGGGTTGGGAGGGGGGGTTGTTTTTTTTTGTTTGTTTTGGTTTTTGGAAGGGATCCTGAAACCACCCGTCCATCTGCGGGCATGGCATGCTAAACTTTCAGTTGTGGGTGGGAGAGGGGGGAGTCTGTTG
>JAUESF010000057.1:6998917-7012958 GCA_032274765.1 Malacoctenus tetranemus
GACCCCCCCCCCCCCCCCCCCCCAAAGGAGCCACAGTCCTGTCTGTCACTGTGCCACAGCGATTCGCCCCTGGAACTGATGCATGGACGCAAAGTCCACAAGTCAACTGTGACATCACGCTTGGTGTGTGCGTCCGCGGGGGCGTGGACGGGGACATCAGTGCATCTGCATTCCGTCTCCCCTGATGCCGCTGTCTGTCAATCCTCTCCTGTGGCAGGTGTGTGTGTGTGTGTGTGAGAGAGAGAGAGAGAGAGAGAGAGAGAGAGAGTGTAAGTGTGTGGTCATTTGCCGCTAATGAAATGACATGCAGGTGGAGACGTGGCCAAGGGCATCATGGGGTTAGAGATGCGCCAGAGTAATATGTCAATGAGACTTTGTCCACGTGAGAGCAGCTCATGTTAGAGAGAGAGAGAGAGAAAGAGAGAGAGGCAGAAACAAGTCGAAGTGAAGCAGTTGCCATGGCGACTCTCCATCGCAGCTGCCTGTAAATCCCCCCTCCCATCCCAAGTGTGAGTGTGTCTGCCTGACTGATGCACCGGTTTAAGCGTCCTGCCTGTGTGTGTGTGAGTATGTATGATGCGATGCCTCAGAGTACTGGTGGCGTTTTTAGGCCGCGCCTTCAGTGTGAAGCATATGATGCATGTTTCAGCAGGTACTTCACATGTTATATTTGTACATATATAATACATAAGCGGGTTTCAAAGGAAGCCAAACACCCTCCGTCTCTCTTCCCTTCCATAGCAGCTGCTGTAGTGGTTATTTATGTGGTTGTTCTGCACTGCTGCTCGCTCATGTCCCCAGGCCTGCACGCACACACATACGCACACACAGAAGCCAACAGGGGCTGTCACAGTGCCACAGTTCCAAGTCTTGTGCACCATATGCTACCGTGGGCTCCTGGCAGGCCGGAGCGTCGTCGCTCAGAGTCAGCTGGGAGACTGGTTCAAAGGCCAACGAGAGCCCATCAGGGACCGTCCCGCCTGCGCACACGCGGCGCCGCGGGAGCGTTTCATTGAAAACTGTCATGAATGACATCAGAGGGCTCTCTGGAACGCGCTGCGTGCACCAGTCTCAGAGCCGGGATCTTGCAGAGTTCCCACCACGAGAATACCGATTGTACTTTTTTTTCCAGTGTTTTTTTCATTGCATGATCAGGCTCAGTGGTACAAACTGATGCTGCGAGAGTTCGACGGGTCAAGAATAACATTATTAAACTCCAATTAGGTTCATATTTTAGGCTATTTTGGTGCATGCAGCTTTTAAAACTCGCTGCTTGGTGCAACTTTACACTTCATTTAAGGGGCAAGAAAAAAACACAATACGAGTTACACAAGTAGCAAGCCCAAAAAACTAACTGCAGTATTTTTTTTCTCCTTTCACTTGGTAGAACATGACATTTTGATGTGAAACTTTTCCACTATCTCTCCATTTCTTACCTCAAGGCAGGACCCACTAACAATTTGTGCCAGTGCGAGATGATAGCATCCAAGAAAACTGTGTTTTTCTCGAGATCCCCCACAGGGGAACTGACCCAGAAATAGGTTGATGCAGCCGTCCCGGCGGCTCGCGGCGAGGGGAGATTTGCATTTATGGGAGTTCCGAGGTTCCAAGGTGCAAAATAAAATGAGGAAATTATGGAAATTGGCTACAGACGTGATATATTAGGAGCCGGTGGCCTTGTATTATCTGTTGATTGCACACCGAATGTTCTCCTTTGCAAGGCAGTGCAGACATCACTTGTGGCCCTCTCAGGCCTCCTCGCGTCACACCTGCCACCTTTCTACCTTTGGTGCGTCGTGCTTGCAGGGCTCGGTTTTCTCCGACAGCGTGTAGAAATCGCTCTCCTTTATCAGGCAGAGCTCTCCAGGTCACTCTCTTTAAACGACTGAGCTGCATACCTTCAACACTCATTCACATTTTCTCAGGTTGAACCGATCGCCCGCCCTTAATTTTCGACTGCGATCTGGCAAATAAACGTGCATGTGGGATCGCTTCTAAACGCTGTTGCTCGCACGCTGCACTCCAAGAAGGCACCGGCGTTGGTCAGTCAGGTCCTCAATGTGAAATAAAGCACCAATATTGGGTGCTGGCTGATGATCGTCAGTGAACACTAATGTGTTAATGGCCAGGAAGGCTTGATGAGATCCTTGCAGCGTGTCTCTTCTGATTGCCTGTTGCTGGAATCGCCGGCTCCAATCTAAATCACCTCTAGCTCATTTTTTAAGGAGCCGACATCCAGCTACAGGGAGCGTCGCGCTTCTGCTCCTCGCACACACACATGGTACCGTGCTGGAGCAATTTGCTGTTTGTTCAATGTATCATGGCCTATCACAAAGCGTGATCAAAGAGAATATGAGCGGTGTGAATACAGTTATTGACTCTTCCTCTTTTGTGCTCCCTGTTTTTTTCCCCCTGTGTGTGTTTGTTAGATATCCGTGACCGCAGGAAGAAGCCGGTGATGCTGTTCATCCACGGGGGCTCCTACATGGAAGGCACCGGAAACATGTTCGACGCCAGCGTCCTGGCCGCCTACGGCAACGTGATCGTGGTGACGATGAACTACCGCCTGGGCGTGCTCGGTGAGTGAGCCTAAAAGCACACGTGTTGTCACATGCCGACCGTGGTCGTTCGACATGAGTTTCACTGTTACATCACACAGTCGCAAGAGTCCAGATAACTTGTTTACAGTTAGAGCGGCTCAAACAGCAGCACAGCCTCAAGATCTGAAATGAAAGAAACGAAAGAGTACCTGTATTATTTTTTTTGAAACACGAGACCTTTAAACAGACGCATTGTCTCGCGCCACCTTTCCTCCGACGCTCATTCTGTTATTTATCATACGCCACCGACTCTCGCAGAAAAGCCCTTTGTCGGAGAGAATGCAAAAATGGCAACGAGCATGCAAATCAGCTCCCGATCTGGCATTTTTACTGATGCAGAAATGCACCTGGCAATTCCTCATTTTAACTGCAGGCCTCCCTCCAGTGCCTCCAACCTTTCGGTGTCTATTTCACCGCCGTGTTATCCGTTTCACAAAGAGCAGGGTTTGTAAAATGGAAAACACCTTTACGGAGTGTTTCGTTTGCTGAGTTATCATACGCTTTGGAGCCGGCACAGTGAGAGATTTAAAAAGTGGTTAACGGGGCTTTACAGTCCAAACGGTGGTCGCCGGGAGAAATAACACGGAAATAGAAACTCTTTCCAGACCTCATCATCCGCCTTTTTTTTCTGAAAACACACTCGACTTCGCCTCTTTGTTACTCACCGCACTCTGTCTCACTCCATTGAGACCGAGTAATTTAGCTTGGAGAGGAGGAACATGCCTCAGAGGAGGCAGGTGCTAACTAAAGGAAACTAAGTGCATTAGATATTTCATTAGCAGGAGAGAAAGTGGGTTCCTGGAAGCAGTTTGAGAATAGACCGCCTGCCTTTGATTTGTTTTGTTTCTCTCTTAAAGAACAATATCGTGTTGTTTTTTTTTGCTATGTTTTTTCCCCCGCTGCACTTACACGGCGTTTACAATAGTGACAGATTTTCATTTGCATGCAATTAGCTAAAGTGTTTGCTTTTCAGTGCATCGTTATTGAGATCATCAGCATTTTTGCAAAATTGGATAACGCAGTGCAACGTGTCTATTACCAGAGATCTATGAAGCGCGAAACACGGCTGCGTTAATTTCCATCAAAGATCTTATTTCTGTCGGGGACCGAGGCGCTCACAGCTCATACCTGCAACAACAACAACACCGTTCCTACCGAGGTAATAGTGAAGAAGCGCAGCACTGTTTCTGTGGGGAAGACGCTCACCTCACTGTCGGCTTCTTCACGGCACCGGCATACACTGCTCTACTGTTTACCACGAGTTCGGCTTTTGAAAAAGACACTTGTAAGGTTGTTAGAGAATCATGATTTGCATGTCAGTTTGTCACCAGATCTTTTAATGCTCTAATTCCTCCGTGACAGCTGCTAATTGCAACAAAATGCGCCCATGAAACAAAAGCTTGTGGCGTAACCACGGTCCCCTTTCAGTGGTGCTGTTTGATGCCAGATTGAGCCTGGTAAACCCACTTTTCGATGGGTATGAATAATCCCGAACAGGTTGCAACTAAATGAATGGATTTATTATACTGTTGTTTGTTTTCAAAGATGCTAACGTGAGTCAGAGGCGTGAGCAGCTCCTCCGTATCGTTTAAATTGGGACTGTCATTGTCGTGTGTCACTGGCTGGGGGATTAGTGTCGATTCGTCTCTTTGGGTCTGCACAGATCGTCCTGTTTCGGTGCTCCGGTGGCGTCTCTGCCTTTTCCCTCCCCCGGCATCCTATCTGTGACATCCTCATCACAGTCTTTGAGTCAAGGAGAAAGAAAATTGAGAGGGAGACTCTGTCATTTGTATGCAGAGAGACAGCCACAGCTATCTCCCAAATATGAGAGCCATCCACAGCAATTTGGCTATGATTGGGAGAAATGTGAGTAATCTCTCGCCCCATGCATCCTATATGATAGATGGCGCTCCCTTTTGAGGCGCGAGGCGTGCAGAGATGCACGCCAAAGCGGCTCCGCCAAGGCACATTTGTGTGTTTAGAGATGGTGCGCACCGAGCACGTGTAAGTGCATGCATTCATGCATATCAATTTGCGCAGCGTTGCTGCGGTTTGTGTTTGTGTTCCTGCTTCAGTAAATTCGACATGCTGATTTGGAAGGATTCATTGATGCAGGAGCGAGATGGTGTGAAAAGTAAACTTGATCGAGCTCATGTGTTCCTCTTTATACGTCCGCTCTTAGATTTTCAGTATCAGGGTGATGCATCGCTCAGGCACTGGGTGGATGCTTTGCTGTCGCCCTGTTCGTGGGTTGCCAGAAGTGTTTTGCTGCTTGTGTGAGCAGTGCAAAAGTTTAATGTTGCGGTCGTGGTTTATAGAGCCTCCCACAATTTACTTGAAGAGCTGCAAAGTTGTTGTCTTTTTTGGTTGTTTTACCAGCGTATGGTTTCAATTTAGTTGGGTATTTAATTACCCTGATCATATAAATGATTACAGCTGGAGTTGTGTTAATTTGAATGCACTGCTGCTAATTAGGATTTAAAGCTGGGCTCTTAAAACATGCCCTGATTCACTGTGGATGGAAAGAACGCCTGATTTCTCTGCTATAAAAGCCTCACAGAAAGCTCACATGATAGAAAATTAGTGCATGTATAACAAACCCAAGGAAGTCATAGATAGCAAGTGATCGATGAAGTTTCCCACGTGGTAAAAAAACGTGAGCGCTTGTAGCGCGTCTTTATGTAAGCGAATCACTGACGTTGTAGCTCTGTCATGAGCCAACATTGTTCCGTGTCCTTGCACACGCATTTGGTAGGTGTACAGATATCCCGGAGCTTTCCAAGCAGCTTTTTCGCAGCGCGAAACAGAAAGGTCACGTCTCGCGAGGCCCGTGGTCGGTGGTAGGCCCGCGGCTGAAGCCCAGGTAAGCGTGGGCAACAAGGCATCCATGCACACAGGAAGAAGCTGCTTTCTGACTCGGCCATAACTCGATTGTTCGAGGCTGTTTAGCGCTTGATCGGTGAGCTGTTGGCGCCGGTATTTTTTTCCACAGGATTCATTTGAAAGGACGAGGCACATGGACGTCCTCGTTTCCATTCAGGGCCAGAGGAGGATGTGACTGGAGGCAGCATTGATCGCACTCAGTGCATTTTGATTCGCGCAAAGCCCGGTGAGAAATGAACTTTGACCTCTGACCCGAAGAGATTAAACATTGTCCCAGTAGACGAGTCTCTGATATCATGTTTTTGACATCAGCAGTCATGATGTTGTCTGAGATTTTCCAACTTGGAAATTGAACCTCAAGGGGGCGCATCTTTTGCAACTTTCAGTCTGAAACTCTGAAAACACCTCGGCACTCAGTCAGGATTAAAGGCTCTTGCCATTTCAGAGTAAAAAGCATTGTCAGAAGTGTATTTAGCCACTTTAGATTTCCATTCAGCGTATAAAGTGTGTGAATAAATTCCTCTCTCTCCCGCTCGCCCTCCTCTGGGCCTCATCTGGCTGTTTGTGCCTGCGCATGCATGATAGAACTTAGACGTGAGCGTTTAAGAAAAACAAAAAGAAATCAAGCACAGGCAGGCGGGGAGCGGAGGTAATGGAGGTTGCGGGAGATAAATCTCAATCCTTTTTCCATCTGGCTGATTGAGAGACGTGATCTTTTCACTCCGAGCCTCCGCTGACACCCTTATTTAACAGCTGCCTCTCCAGCAGCCCCCCAGCCGCCCCCCCCCCCGGCCGAGGAATCACTCACATAGTGGGACGCGAACGGCTCCGTCCTTATGCTAATGTGGAAATGTACCTGTCTGCAGCCAGTCGGGTGAGGGGGAGGGGGGAGGGGGAGGGGGGGAGCGGCGGGCAGTCTCCAGCGAGGTGTCTGCGGGGAATTGGGCCGAGTTAAATATGTAATGAAAAGCCTCGCCGGGGCACCGAGCGCTTGACCTTGCCTCGGCTGCCGCGGCGACAGGCGCGCCTTACTGTACATACGTCACCTTCCACCTTCGACGAGCTTTTTATATCCCGACGCCCGGGGGGGCCGGGAGACGAGAGCGGGGGAGCGTGTTCAAACGAGGGCAGAGCGGGGAGAGGTGCGGCGCCGGACGACATCTCCCGTTGGTCGTGCTGCACGAGGTGTGTGGTGGCCTGGCGAACGGTCGAAATAGGACAAGAGGTTTTGAGAGATACGAGGGGCGACAGTCGGAGGGAGATGAGAGAGAGAACAGAAGGGGGGAGGGGGGGGGCTCCTTGTTCTCCTGTGATGCTAAAAATAAAACGGCTTCTTGTGCGTGCACCAGAGCAGACGTTGTTCATCTCGAACACAATTACGGACGCTCGTAGCAGCTGTCTGCGCGCGCGCACGTTGCCGACATGGCGTCGTGAGGAACTGCCGCGCTCGCGCTCGCATCGTTTACATCGTTTGGAATTAGCTGACAGTGACTTTGTGCAGAGTTACTGCACCTAAACATCGTGACGCCGCCCCCGAACCTTCCTGATACCTCGGTAAAGTTTTTTTTTTTCACCATAATCGGTCACATTCACTCGTTCACACAATCACTCTTCACCTTGGTGACAGCTGCCACGCCAGTTGCTGCAACTTGGGATTTGGTGTCTTGCTCAAGGACACAACACCTGGTACACAGGAGTGTGTGTGCATGTTTATGTATGAGCGCGTGTGTTTACACTTGATGATTTTACAGTGTGGCTTCCATCCAACAATCAGACATTAGTTTGACCTGACAGCACCAGAGAAGATATTAAGACACACAAACACCTTCATGAAGCACACACACCCACTTTCCTCTGTCTCCATAGCAACCTCGGGCAGAATTGATGAGCAAAGTCCTATTGATTCTCCTGCGAGGGGAGAGAAGAGGGGGCCCGTGGTGTCTGAAGTGTGTGTTGGGCGGCGTACAGTGTGACTTTGAGGAGGGGGAGGGGGGGGCTCCTGAGAGGGTGGCGGGGGGGATTAGCACCTCAGCTGGTCTCCATCGCTCACACGTATAGATGTGAGCTCCCGCTCTCACAGGTGCACACCTCGACACACATACTTAACACAATACCAGGCATGTTTTCAGGCAGCTCTGACAACTTCGCATCGCTCTGCAGGATGTTGTTTGTCCTCTGCCTGTTCGTGGCCTTGATGCTTTCCCACCTGGCACATGTCCTACTTTCCTGTCTTCTCTCCTTCACTCCTGTCTTTTTTTTTGTTCACACCTTTCTTCCTGCTCCTATACATGCACGTACATGGAACTTATGGAGTGGTGCAACAGTACTGTCAGTACCAACCTAAATCTAGCTGGGAACATCATGTGATTTTGAGGTTTTGTTGGTTTAAACACACATTCTCTCTTTCCTTCAGTTGTATATTTACTAACCTGTCTTCTTCCTGCCCCCCCCCCACTCTCACTCTGATGTTTATCTGCCGCCCGTCTTTTTCATTTAAACTTCCTCGCTGCAATTTGCTGCCGGCTCTCTCTTAAAACCTGAGTTAGGAGGCAGATTACACTGATGTATGTTTCACATGTCAAACAATCAGCTTTGTAAGTGAGGAACCATGGGCTGGTAATGGCTGGGGATGGATCATCATTACCGAGGGATGACAGCCACTTGAATCATAGCTAACCGAGGGACTGAGCTCTCCCAGGGGGAGGGGACGAGGGGAGTTGTTTGGGGAGCCAAACTCGTGTCCCTGTGCGTCGGCGCCGTCAGACTGACACTCGTAAAGAAACGGGCCGTTAGCGAGCGCAAACACCAACGTGCCGAAGATGAGCAAGTCAGCAGTTGTGTGAGGAGGACCGCAGCGACGCTGTTTGTGGCAGCCTTTGAGCTCTCCGCGCACGCAGTCGACACACAGATACAATAATTAGCAGATGGCAGGTTCCTCTGGGCTGCGTGTGATGTTTCACTGCTCTCCAGGCTGTGGAGCTGTGGACTGTGTTCACGTCCACTCCGAGAGAACTGTGCATCGCTGATGCAATCACAATCATGGGCATATTGTCCCTTGAGAGAGATGATTGTCACTGTCAACTGTGGATTTATTTTGCAGTATTGTGTTTGCATGAATTGGGTCATTTTTAGATCAAAGAAAAAGGTGCTTCAAGCTGTGAGTTGTATGTGAGAGAAACATAAGAGCCCCCACTGTGAGAAAACTTAAATTGAACATTACCCCCCCCCCCCCACCCCTCCCCCACCCGCCCCACCCACTCTGTGAAGTCCCAGCCAGCAGCACAAGTGTCAGTTAATCCCGAGCGCTGGGCAGCGTTTATGGCCGTATTTGTCATTCAGCGACTGAAAGTTTCCTGGATGAGTTTTCAAGCAGCGCTCCTTCAACCATAATGCACAAATATTATCTTCTCATTTCCTGCTTGGACTCCTCAGGGTCCGCCATTTCCTCAGCGCCTCTCTCTCCGCAGCCAGACCACCAAAGCTGCTCTCCGAGCAGCACTTCGCTTCCAAAAACGCCAGATCGTCGCTGAGCTCCAGTTCCGTTTTGAACAGGGCTCGAGGTCCGACCACACGCTTCCCTCCTGGCTCTCCGATCCACTGCATTAACCCATGAAGTGGGGGGGGGGGGGTGGGGGGGTGAGGGCTGTGTCGCCAAGCTCACTTCGGAAGCGGGCACACATTATGAGCTCTGGTGCATTTGCATGTGAGGGAGGGAGAGGTCAAGGACAGGGTGAGGTGGGGGAGCTGTGATTGACAAGAGGATGCGTATGAGAAGGTGATAGCACACCTGATAGGACACACACACACGCACGCACGCACACACACACACACACACACACACACACACACACACGCGTGCTCGCACGCACGCACACACACACACTCTGAAATGAGACAGCAGCGGACTAGAGGAGAGGGAGTTGGACTTAACAAACAGTTGGAGGGGGGAGCGCAGCGAGAGTAGGGAGAGAAATAGAGTTCACTCATCCGTGTACCCCCCACACACACACATACACATACACACACACACACTCACACACACACACACGCTCAAGCACAAACACACATGCCAACCACAGGCTGATCATAGTAACTCAGTGGCCCAGTAACAGATGCCGCGAGCAGTGTGACGGCCGTGCTACACCTGCTCTCCTCTGCTGCTGCTCCTCTCACCTCCTCTCTCCGGTCCGCACATCTCGACCCGTCGAGCCGCCGCGCCTCCTTCTCCAACCCCGGCCACGCCACTCCTCGTCCTGGCTACTCAACCTGCAATGCCCCCCCCCCCCCACGCCATCTGCTTTCTTAGACGCGGAGGCCAAATTATACAGTCCTCCTCCCCGAACACACACACACATGTTCACACACTGAGGCTGAGGGCTGCAGCTTAGAAACACTGTCACTGTAGCTCAGACTAATCCTGCGATGAAAAAAATCGACAAATTACACTAACTGCAAAAAAAACAAGATGTCTGAATGGCACTTTCATGCGAGTCATCATCTTCCAATTTATCGCTAGAATGACCAACATTTCAACATGAACACAGTGACAGAATTTGCAAAGATGTAATTTCTTAAATTCTTACACCAGAAACACTTTCACAGGTCCATGTTACTGATTAACACACAACGTGATTGTAATTCTCCTCACGGAATGTTGTGCTGGTTTCCCTCTTGTACAGTTGCCGTTGTGTTTACAGTGCTGAGAAGCCAGCTCTCACCTGCTGCTGACACTATAACTGGGTCAGTGTATAAAAGGAGCTTTAAGTACGTGATTATGCCTGTTTGCAAATAGGTTCCTGGCATTACATTTTACAGCCAGTCTGTAAATTGTAAAGCTAAAGCACCCCTCCCGTGGAACATTAATGTTTCCAACATACACTTCCAACCCGACGCCTCCAACACCTGCCGCCTTAATTGAAAACCCCACGTCATTCTCCAAAGGGCCCGACGTGTACGTGAAGCAGCATAGCACATTAACGTATTCCTACATAGGTGTCGGTATGCTCCATGAATATGTAACAGGGAGGTGTAAGTGGTTGCTAGTGTGTGTATGGACTGTGATCCACCTGTGCTAGTCCCGCTCCCCTCCTCTGATCAGGGATGAAGCAGTATAGGCGTCTCATTAGGAGCTGCTGGAGCTGATTAACTAATTAGGCAGCCGATCCGGGGGAACCGACCCTCTGCCAATCAGCAGGCGCCGACAGGCTGCGCGCGCGCCAACCCGGAGGGAAGGCGGCGCCCCGGCTGCGTGTCTTTCGCGCCGCAGCCCTGACGTGCGCGCCCGCACGCGGCCGGACCCCGACAACAAAGACGGCTGATGATAATGAACGTTTATTTGTTCCTCAGACAGCGCTGTCGTGTGGTTGGATGCACGTGGGCGCACACACAGACGCGCTGAAAGTGCTCCTCCTATGGAAAGCCCTGTAATCTGTTGAGCTTTGAATGAGGCAGATGGTACCTCCAAAGTGGTGCCACAACAAGCTGGAGCTCCTGTGTCAAAACGGGGCCTCTTTTTTTTTTTTTTCCGCTGTCGTCATGGTGAGCAATTTCCTGAGCGCTCCTGCAACATACCGGCATTTCAAAGCCGGCTAAACGAACGAGTGCTTGAAAGTTTCGCACAATACCCTGGTGCTGTACAACTACAATCATCTCTGCAGCTTGAATGAACCAAGTTGTCACAGGATTTTCATTCCATGAAGTTGCAGTAATGTATTTTGAACTCGCGCCCGCGCGTACTCGCAGAAGTTTGTCTCGCGGAGACAGACAGGAGCGTGTTTGCGATCTGCGTGCGTGCATTCGCATGTTTGCATGCAGATCCCTCGACAGCTTCTCATAGCCTCTCGCGTGCCCTCCGCTTGCTTTTGCCGATGTTTGTACACACCGGAGTCGCCCAGAAACAGTTGACTCTTGAATTAGTAATGAACACAGCATCGCGGCGGGCTCGTCCTGGAGGTCCGGGATCCAGAAGGCGCCGAGCATGAGAGAGACCCGGCGACGAGCGAGCCATTCGGTAAGCGTCTCCTCTGAACTGCAGTCGTCTGATCTCGGCTTCGGGCCTCCCTGCTCATCTTTGGACTCCTTCACACACCGAGCTCATGTGCTCGCCCACCGATAAGACTGCACGGAGTGTGTGGTGCTTATTTTGAAGCTTCTTAGTGGCTCAGAAAAACTGCTTCTGTGTAGTATGTGCGGTGAGCAGCTACAGAGGGTCCTCCAGTCCCTCCAGTCTGACCTCCGTCTGAGAGGCACTGGTTTGCACCCTGTTTTTGTGGGATTACATATTGTTGAACGATGCACAGTGCTCTTTTTGTAACCACCACTCGAATATCTACTTCTCTATCTAATTTACGTGGCATTCAGCACCTTTCCAGTCATCAAAAAAGAAGGAGGAAACTCCAAGCTTTTGCCGAAGCGATGGCGTCTCCGTCCCTGCCGCCTCGGAGCGCTGCGATCCCCAGCTGTCCGTCGAGACGCAGTCAAAAGATGCCAGTAAATGTATTCGGGCCCGCGGCTATGTGACCATCGGCGCGCATCCCCGTCTGATGCATTAGCGCTCGGGCACCCTGGGGTCTAACCCACAAGAAGGGCCTGTGTGATGTACGATCCAGCGACTCCCACGCCATCGAGCAAAGAAGCTGCAGCAGCTTCGCCCTCAGTGGGAATTTTCAATGATTAAAGGACGAGTTTGTCAAACATTTGGTCTCAGATCAGCACCCAAAAGTGTCCAAAGATTAATTTGCCTCGTGGCTTTTTTATAAAAATGTATTTCTTTATTTCTGAAGCTCCTCGATCGAGTGCAAGGCTGGAACGGAATTACAGCCACGCGTGTTTTGATGCATGTTCTTAGCCATGTGGAGACTCTGATGTTCTCCCCCAGACACTTTCCTCTCTCGTGCCCCCGTTTTCTTTTTTAAGTCCCCCTTTTTCTTAATAAACTGCAGGAGGATAAATTGCTGGCGGGCTTTGGGGTTTGGATTGAGAGTTTAATTAGGTCTGCAGAATACACACCAGAACCCTGCCATTGTTATCTGTTGCTCTCGAAGCGCGTCTGCTTTGTCCCCTCTAAAGTTTCACCTCCCTCCCCTCCGCCTGACCTCCCTCACTCCCCTCACTCGTCCCCACTTGTCTTTTGTTTTCAATTAGAAGAAACAAATGAGCGCTGTAATTGGATCAGTCCCAAAAAAGTGATGAAAAAAAACATTGGTTGTGCACATGGAAGCCTTCACATGAATCCTGCACGAAGGTCCAAACGCCGAGTTCCTCCTCGAGCGTTCAGACTGTTTGCGGTGTTTATCAGACAATGGAATTAGATCAAGCAGAGGGTGTTGCCTCACGCATGTAAACATGAGGTGTCTGGGTGACTTTGCAGAAAGGCGCCGGCTCTCGGAGAGCTTCCAGCAGATGCGAGTGGTGGAAGAAGCAAATTGGAATTGGCACCTGATCTGACAACTTGGCAGTGTTCTTACCCCCCCTGTCCTCAATATGAGCGTGCTAAATTGAGTGCAGCCCAGTATGGGGATAAGATGAGCGGATTTGTTTACTTTTTTCCTCCCTCCTTCTCTCGACTCCTCTCCCTTTTTTTCTGGCTCACTGGCAGCTTTGGAGATGTCAGCAGTTCCTTAAAATACCACTACCTGCAGAGCTGACGGTTGGCTTTATTGACAGCTTCACTGCAGGTCAGATGGTGGATGGTTGTTTAAGTACTGACTTTAGAAAAACTTTGGCTATGAATGCAAACAGAGGGAAATTTTCACAAAGTTCCTGGACAGCGACAGAATTGTGGGTACGACTGAGAATTGGCACTCTGCAGAGCGCACACCTCCGTCTGTGAAGCTTTACAGCTTCATCCTCCTGCACGCTGTCTTCTCTAAAAGGGACGCACACGTGGAACACACCACAGAGATGACGTTTTTCATTGTTTTGAATCAGTCGATGAAAAACCGAACCGAGCGCGGTCATCAGAGGCACTTTAAAGTCGAAATGAAACAAAAGCACACATCCAAAGCTAACGCGACAAAAACCATTTAGGTGTCATGTGCAGTCCATTTTGCCTCATCTCACCAGCAACGCGCCGTACTCTGTTCCAGTATGCATTAGATATACCATGGATAATGCATGACACGGATGTAGCCTGGGTGAAATACTCCGAGGAGCCTGCACCCCTCCGACATTATTCATATACTGTGTGGGGCCTGGTGTGTGTGCGTGCATTGGCATTCATGCTATAAGAACATCTTGACTCCTGAACCGATTTTTCTAGCAGGGGGTGTGTGTGTGTGTGTGTGGGGGGGGGCTCTCAGCTCGTTGCTCTACATCTCCCAGGGAAGATGGATACAGCTGTGTGGAGGGTGCTGGCTAAGACTGTGATTATGGAGCCTTCCATAAGTATTCATGAGTCAAAAAAAAGAAGAAAAAAAACAACTCTTCACACACTTACACAATATTGCCTTGTGGCAGATTTCCTAGCAGGATTGATGTGCGTGTGTGTGTGTGGTGGTGGTGGGGGGGGGGGGTGGCGCTTTGTGTGCGGGAACGCCGCGGCACTTCAAAGCCCCCCC